>JAADYB010000876.1:0-11816 GCA_023338075.1 Phytopythium litorale | reverse complement strand
ATGACGACCACGAGCCAGAGGAGACGCACGATGCCGAGCAAGTGCGAATACTTGGAGTACCGGATCCACCGTATGAGACGGTCGTTGACTTGGTGTGCGTTCCCACGGGAGCTCAGTCGCACTAGCCGCATCAGCATCATTGGCGTGTTGTGGATGATCAAACGGTGCCACATGAGCTCCGAGCCGGCAAACATAAAGCACAATGTCTGAAGAGGGAACGCCGCCACTACATCAAACAGAAACCAGCTGCGCAGGTATCGGCGAGCAATTCGCCATCGTGAAGTCACCGAGACGCCCCGCCTGACTGCGTAGGCCGTGTTGAAGTTCATGGCGATGTCTGCGATCGCGAGGACTTCGAGGGTGATGTTGATGGCCGCCGTGGTCGGTGCTCCGTCAGGAAAGAAACTTGGTGCGAACGGCAGGTAAAAGACCTGGAAGTAGAAAGCGGCGATCATGACGAAGCCGTGGAGTGTTGCCAAGCGACTGTCTGGGTGTAGTGGCTGAAAGCACACAGATGGCTCCACGGCGGTGCTGTTGAGGTGGTGGGCGAGTTGTCTAAACGACTGACGCCTCGATGCTCGGTCATCTTGAGGGAGTTTGCCTGCCACGAGGTGCCTGGCGTAGTGCTTGGATGCGGGCGTGACGATGGCTTTGTCCACCCGCCGGATCTGGAAGCGCTGGACCATGGCCTCGAACTCGGTGGCTTTGCGCTGCAGCTCGGTGATTCGGTGCTCCGAGTTGGCTCGCTCGAAGACGAACCGAGAGGGTGCAACAACCTTCGACGCCGGCTTGACGATGGCCGCCGGCATCGCGCCCGGGATGGTTGGCATGGTTGCTGGTCCGCGGCAAGGTGTCGTCAACTTCTGAAGTGGTTTAAAAGATGGGTTCGCTTAAGCAAGGTCGCTGCGGAGTTTCGTTATTTCGGAGGCAGCAAATGCGTGACAGTGTCCTGTGCGCAGGCTATTTATATCAACCACGACATCCACCACGACGTCTGCCATCGCGGGACGCGATGGTTTCAAGCCGCAGGAGAATTGCACACACCAGCCATGCGCGGCGTGTTCGGCTGATCGGGTCGGGCCAGAATGCGGGCTCGGCCGACGAACTCCTGCACGAGGTGCTGGGTGGGAAGTTCACGAGGTTTGCGTGACTGTGCCTGCCCTCATGGTATTGCATGACCAGCAATCGGTGCAACAATGCAAATACGTGAGCGAAACATGGTCTGCTTGGAAGAGTCCTTCGTGCGATCGCGTTGACCGCTTTGTCGTTGATTTCGCGGCATGAATGGTATTTTTGATTTGAACACGTGCTGATCTTGGACGCAGCCAACCTTGCTCGAGGATAACAGTCGCTCCACCCGAACGTTGACACCATCTTCGGAATGACTTTGAACTGAAAGTAAGAGCCACGGGTTTGGATGCGTGGCCTCCAAGCGTTGGGCACTTCATCCAGCAGTGCATTGCCATGGCCACTGATATGCTCCCTTTTCTTCAAGCCGAGCGGTGTTACAGACCAAGCGGCAAAACGGCGTTCGCTTTCTTGACCCTCACGACTCGTCAACACGACCCCATGATCTGAGCTGATGGGTTTTGACACAGTGGTGCAACGTCTCTAACCAGGCTGCTCCATTCTTGTCAGCGCTCAGCTCGCGAGTGTGTGTGGACGAGCGGGTTGCAATGGGGACTGGTTGCGGCCACGTCAAACTCGTTGTTCAGTATTAACCCTACATTTTGAATCATTTCACAAATCCAGGTAGATTGACATTCAGTTGTGTACAAAAACTAACTTGATTTGGAATTGTCGACCGTGATTTGAGAAATCAAAATCCTTCTATAGTTTTGGTGCATTGTAAATTTTAGCATTCGAAATCGCCGAAAATTGCTGTAGTGTTTCAAAAATTCGTCCGCACTCGGATATATTTCCAGCTAAATTATTGTGTCCTTCGCGGAGGTCGCGTCGTGGGTGCGACTTCGTCCAGCGGTCATTCTGGTGGTGGAATCTCGGTGTCGGGCGGCGCTGGTTGCCAGCTGGTTGGCAGCGTGACAGTGTTGAGCGGCCCCGGCAGCGGTTTGAGCGGCGACGCCACGTTCGGGTCATCGGCTAGCGGCTGGTGGTGTCGAGTGGCGCGGGCGGCAACAGTGTTCCCGGCGTGTCTGGCGATGTGCTCATGCAGAGCGAAGGGACGAGCGTTGGAGCGGCTGGCCGCATGCAGCCGTCGGCGAAGCAATCACGTTGAGTGGAGGCGGCGGCGCGCCAATCGCTAGCGCCGTCAGTAGCAGTGAGATCGCACGCTCGAGCACGGCCGTTGCGGGCGGCACCATCCACCTCCATTTTGTCGTTGGTGCTCACCTTCCAACGGCTCAGGTGTGGCCGGCTGTGGAGCCTCGTCTGGCTCCTTGTTGGGAGCCGCAGCCCACCGCCCAGGCGTGGACATGGTCAGACGGGGAATGGGTGACCAATCCGTTGTTGCTGGATCCCACGCGCCACCAGCGATGCGGACGCCTCAGTTTTGATGCGACGCCTCGCACACCCGCTCACCAATGAGCTGCCTCTGGGAGTGAGCTTGCCGGGCTTGATTCCTGGAAGGCATTGATGACAGCCAGGTGTCGCCAGCACCTTGTCGCCACCTCTTTCAGAGCTTTCTGATTGGCATGACGTTGATAAAAATGCTCCAATGAGGTCGCTGCCCGCGCCATGGATTTCAACGCGCGGGCAGCCCGAGCGCCTCGCCGAGCTCCTCGCTCACTCGGCGTATTTCAGGATGGTGATGAGACGTATGGAGAGACCCTTCTCCTCAACGAGTCGACGGCCCCCCCCGACACCAGCGACGCCCAAGGCCAAAAGAAGATGACAGCCTTCCAGGCGCTGCACAACGCTGACGCGAGTCGCCATCTCCGCGGCCATCGACCAGTCTGCACGCGAGAACCAAGCGTGCATCCTTAACCTGGCCACCACGGGGAGGCGCGCGCGAGAACCAAGCACATCTTCTACGCGAAGAAGAGGCTCACCGGCGTGCTGCATGCCACCACGTGAAGAAGAGCTCCAGACAACCTTCTTCGCTTCGCCACCCAGTGTCTCCAGCTTCTCGAGTTCGCCGAGGAGTCGTGGTACCAGCCTGTCGACGCGCGTGCAGGACGGCGTCGCGCGCATCGTGTAGGCTCGTGGTGCACCTCATTGTGATCCAATGACGTCTTGGTACGACTGTGAGCCGACGCAAGTGCGCTTCGAAGACATGTTGGTGCTGCTTCTCGACTGCTAGCGCTGCAGCCGTGGCCACGTGTGCTTTCCAGAGCTGGTGTCTGCAAACCCAAGTGTTCACAGGTGCCTCTTCCTTCGGTGCCGAGGGTGGAGGTGGTCTTCACGTCGTCCAGCCTGTTGTCTCCGTACGCCCGACAGGCGAGGACATGAGCTATACACCCCAAGACTTGGGGTTGCCCAGCAGCAGCTCTCAGCGCCTGTGGAGCTCAAGAGTGTAGGAACTTGCTTTGCAGTCGCCATTTTTGATTTCGGAAGTGGCATTGTCACTGTAATTCGTAGTTAATAAAACGTGATTACTCTCTGGTGCCTCGTCATGATAGGAATGGTAATGTTCCAGTGACGGTTGTGGCGACGGGCTTACAAGGACAGAGCCTGACTGCGCTGCCGAGTTGTGTCATCTGCAACGCCTGACTCGGCGGGGCTCATCAGGCGCTGCACGTGCGTGACAGCGCATCGAGCGGAATGATATCTCGTCCACGAAGATCTCTCCGCCTGACCGCGACTGGAAGCCACGGACGGCACGCCTGACACGCTCGAGAGTCCCATTTGGTCTACTCTGCATCCAAGCATCCAGGCACGGGTTATGCCCAGGATTTTTCACCTCGACAATGGCGGAGTCTCTCGGCGCTGTGATTGGTCAAAACTCGCCGCCAGCTGCAGGTGCCTGACGCCATGATGGGTCCCGTCGTCGGCTCGCTGTGGTGCCTGACCCCTGACCCGTGCCGTGAGATCTGACATGGTGCCGCTTCGCATTGCTGGCAAGTGCCAGGCGGTCGGCCAGTGGCGGTTGTATAGGGGGTGGTGGTCAGGCGGCGCCGGCATTCGTCGCCAGTGGCCGGGTGGAGGGTCAGGCGTGGCGGGTTCCGCCGGTGGACCCGTCTCCGCGCACCCACAACGCGGGACTCGCACTTGCCTTCAGTATGCTCTCTGCATCTGTCCGGACGGCTGTAACCGCCCGCCGGCCTCCTCACGTTGCAGTGCGGTGTAACCCCGCGCAACGCCATGCATGGCAATAGGTTACGCCTCGCCGCCACCACTCCGTCCTTCAGCTCATTCGGCAATCCGCCTCAAAGTGCGCAGACTATCCTTTCCTTTCGGCGGCGGCCTGTCTCGGACTGTCGGCCAGTATGGACGCGCAGGCGACGCCGTACACGGCGTACCCCATGCTCGAGTCCAAGCTGTCGTCGCTGGACGACATGGAGAGCGGCATCATGTTCCCGTCGGCGGCGTCCAAGGCGGACAAGGCCGGCGGACACCTCGAGCCCGGCCGGCAGGTGGCCAACGCGTGCGTGCTGAGCTGGCAGGACCTGTCGTACACGGTGCAGGGCCCCAAGTCGGCCGAGCTGCCGGACGGCCGCAAGACCATCCTGCGCGGCGTCTCGGGCCGCTGCGCGCCTGGCGAGCTGACGGCCATCATGGGCCCCTCGGGCTCGGGCAAGACGACGCTGGTCGACATTTTGGCGGACCGCATCAGCTCGGGCGACATCTCGGGTGCCATCGAGCTCAACGGCGCGCCGCGCGTGGCCAAGACGTTCCGCGCCATCGCCAGCTACGTGGCGCAGGAGGACTCGCTGCTCGGGTCCTTCACGGTCGTCGAGACGCTGCGCATGGCCGCCAAGCTCAGCCTGCCAAACGCCGTCACGTCCGCCATGATCAAGGACCGCGTGGACGCCGTCGTGGACGAGATGGGCCTGCAGAGCTGCCGCGACACGCTCGTGGGCGACATCTTCCGCAAGGGCATCTCGGGCGGCCAGAAGCGCCGCCTCAGCATCGCCATCGAGCTGCTGTCCAGCCCGTCGGTGCTCATCCTGGACGAGCCCACGTCCGGGCTCGACTCGAGCTCCACGTTCAATGTCATGCAGTTCGTAGTCAAGCTCTGCCAGGAGGGCATGACGGTCATCTGCACCATCCACCAGCCCTCGTCGCTCGTCTACGACATGTTCACCAACGTCATGCTGCTCACGGCCGGCGAGACCGTCTACTTCGGCCCGCGCGCGCAGATGATCCCGCACTTTGCCGCCATCGGGTATGAGTGCCCTCGCTACACCAACCCGTCCGAGTACTTCTTGAGCCTCGTCAACACGGACTTTGAGGGCCACGCCAACGTCGGCAAGCTCGCCGCCACATACGCGGGTGGCAACATCAACGCCGAGGTGCTCGCCAAGATCTCGCGCGACCGCGAGACGCTGCCGCACCTGGCCAACCTCGAGGCGGTGCCGCCCTCGTCGATCCGCCAGTTTTTGGTGCTCATGCATCGCAACACGCTCAACAACGTGCGCAACCCGGGGATCTACTGGATCCGGCTCTTCATGTACGTCATGCTGAGCTTCATGGTTGGCACCATGTACCTGTACACGAACGACGACCTGTCGGAGGAGGACCTGGTGCCGCTGCTCTTCTACGTGCAAGCCTTCCTGGTCTTCATGTCGGTGGCCGTGCTCCCGTTCTTCATCGAACAGCGCGCCGTGTTCCAGCGCGAGCGCGCCAACAACGGCCTCAACGTCGTCAGCTACGTGCTGGCCAACTTCTTGGCGACGCTGCCCGGCATCTTCCTCATCGCGCTCGTCTCGACGCTGCTCGTCGTGCTGCTCGCCGACCTGAATGCCTTCGGCTGGTTCCTGCTCAACCTCTTCCTGTCGCTCGTGGTCGCCGAGTCCATGATGCACGTCATTGGCGCCGCCGTGCCGCACTACATTATCGGAATCGCGCTCGGCGCCGGCTTCTTCGGCATGTTCATGCTGTGCGAGGGCTTCATGGTGCCGCGCGCGTCGATCCCGGACTACTGGATCTGGGGCTACTACCTCGCCTTCCACTCGTACTCGTTCGAGGCGTTCGTGTACAAGCAGTTCGCAACCGAGAACGCCTCCGCCACCGCCACGGGCATCCTCACGCGCCTGGGCATGACGGACGTGGACGTGCCGCGCAACATGGGCATCCTCGTGGTCTACATCGTCGGCTTCCAGGCCATCTTCATGTTCATCCTGTACAAGTTCCACACCGGCCGCCGGTAGACACCCAACATTGACTTCAGTGTGGTGGTGGGCTATTGAACTTATTATTCGAAACACGACGGGATTGTGAATGGCGAATTCGAGATAACGCAACGGAAGCGACAGAGCAGGAGTGAGTGAAACCTCTGTAAACATATACGTTCAGGTGGTCGAATCTTGCATTTCGAGGGTTCGCTGTTTAAAATCACCTTGCACATATGATAATGTTCTGCAGATGTAACTTCAACATGCAGATTGTTTCTGTTGATTGAACCGAGCGAGTCAACTCCAACCGATTCGTCTCGTCTTCTCTTTCTGTTTCGCCAACTTCTGCTCACCTCCCGACTTTCGCCTCGCGGTCCTCGTACTTTACGCTTCCGCTGCTCGCGCGCTGCTCGCGCCGCATTAAAATATAAGATACATACAAAACTCCGCAGAGTCGCCCGCCCGCGCGCCTCACGGCCCCGCGGCGCGGATCATGGCTGCGGGGGCGGTCTGCACGGCCAGCGCCTCCTTCTCCAGCGGCTTGTCGCCCGCCGCGCTGTCCGCGCGCTCCTTAACGTTGCGCAGGCGGTCCTCGAGCGCACGCAAGAACGTGGTGACACGCGACTGGTCCTCCGCCGCCATGGCTGTCGTCCGGGCGTCGCTGCCACCAGCCGACGAGGGGGCCGCGTCTAGGAGCAAGCTCTCGAGCAGCAGCATGGCTTGGAGGTAGTGGTCGTACGCGCCGCGCGTCTGGCCCAGCACTTCCTTAATGGCACCTTGCTTACCCAGGCGGATAGCGTGCGCGTACATGAGCTCCTCTTGGGAGACGACCAGCGCCTGCAGCTCGCGGGCAGTCGCGGGGTCGCGACACGCATCCAGGGCGTTCGCCATGCTCGTCTTGCACTGGTCGGCGCGCTCCAGGAACAAGTTCAGCTGCTCCATGAGGTACGCCATAGCCAACTTGCGACTCGCCTCCGACCAGGCGGGCGGGGTCGTCTGCACATCCGGCGAGGAAGTGAGGCGCTTCGACATCGCCGGGTCCTGGCGCAGATACAGCACCCCGTGCTGGATGAGGCGCAGGCACTTGACGTACAGCGCAAGAGCCTCGGCCGCAAACACGTACTGCTTCTTCCCAGAGAGTGTGACCAGTTCGCTGTCCTCGCCAGTCAGCGACTTGGAGAACTCGACCAGCGCGTTGCCGTGGACCGACGACGAAGAGAGCGACGAGCCCATCGAGAACATCGAGTCGAGGTTCGCGGCCGACGGAGACAACGACTCCCGCGCCTCCTGCTGCTGCGTCTGTGACTCCATCGACAGCTTCCACAGCTGTTCGGCGATAGGAGAGATCGCCTGCGTCCGCAGCAACACAATGTCGATGACTTCCTGGCCGTTTTCGTGCGAAAACGGCGGAAGGGATCCATTGCGCGCATTGGAGCTTGAAGGTGCGACCGAAGTGGGTGGGGATGAACCAGGTGCCGCAAGTCGTGAGACGGCAGCTGGCCGCTCCAACCCTGCAGTCATCGACGCCGGCGCCTTCTCACTACCGCTTTCGACCAGCACGTACTCGCCACTGGTATCAAGGCTTGCACCTCCCGTCTTGAGTCTCCCAGCCACGAGCGCCGGCTTGCTCGGCGAGTGTGAAGAGGAGAACGACGAGCGCACGGGGTAGTGGTGGTGAGCAGAGCCGTGCAAGAGAGCAGCCGCCCCCGGCGGCGACTCAGACAGCTGCTTGAACGGGTTGATACGCGGACTCGGACTCGGGAGCGCGCTCGGGCTCATCTGTGGGCTCAGCTTCGGACTCGACTCGTTCGTGAGCACGGCACCGCTGGACGTCGACCGCCGGCTCCGACCGAGGCGTGATGAGCGCCTCAGACCAGCAATCCCGGCGCTGCTAGTGCTGCCAAAGACGGTCTGCATCACCTCCATGTTGCCACTGCGCGAGTTCCGAAGCGACATGCCCGGCGTTTGATGGTCGTGTGAGGCAGAAAACGCGCGGGCCCGTCGTTCGTTCGTCGTCAACGGAGACTGATCGCCTGCGGTTGACGTGCCAAGAGGCGCCACTGAACGGAGTGTCGTCTCGGCACTGGCAAGTGGCGTGGCGCCGCTGCTGCCCTTCGTTTCTTCATCCTCATCTTCCTCTTCTTCTTGGATACTCTCGGCGGTCGGTGGCAGCGACGACAGAGACGATCGATGCGTCCCTGTGGAGCCCATGGGAAGGAATCCCTGACCATCCAAGTTCGTCTCGTCCGCAGGCAAGCCGACGAACGGGTCGCTGAAGAACTCGTCGAATCCCATGCGGTTCGCGGGCTTCCGTTGCAATAATCCGGTGAGCAAGCGCTTGCACGGAGCCGAGAGCTCGATCTGCGGCGGGAAACGCAGGTCGAGGCGCTCAATATTGGCCAGCAGCTGCACGTGGTTCGCGCCGCCGTACGGGGGCTTCCCCACAACCATCTCGTACAGGATCGTGCCGACCGACCACAGGTCCGCCTTGGCGTCGTACTTCTGGAACTTGAGGATCTCCGGCGCCATGTACAGCGGGGAACCACACAGCGTCTCGGCCATCGACGCCGCCCCCAAGTGCCGCGCGAAGCCAAAGTCCGCTGTGGAGTACATGAGAGTAGCGTGGTCAGTATGAGATGAATGTGAGGTGCAGTTCGCGCCAGTGATGAGAGTCGTCAAGGACGCGTCTCGCTCCGACGGCGGAGTGACCCACACACACATTCAACCCATCACTGGCGCGAGTGATTGCGTTCACGCACCGATCTTGAGCACCGAGGTGGGGCTGTCGTCGACGAGCAGCAGGTTCTGCGGCTTAAGGTCGCGGTGGATGAGGTTGTGCCGCCAGAGGCACTGGATGCCCTTGCCTAGCTCCGTGAGGAAGTGGCGCGCCGTGGCCTCGGGCAGCATACGCGAGGCCTTGTCGCCGGGCGTCTGCCGGCGGCGCATGAACTGCTGCAGGTCGCCGCCGGCGCAGTACTCGAGCATGAGGTACATGTGCTTCTCCGTCTTCTTGATCTCGTACAGCTTGACGATGTTCGGGTGGTCGATCTGGCGCATGATGGCGATCTCCATCTCGAGGTTGGCCAGCAGCTTGCTGTTGAGCTTGTGCAGCGACAGCGCCTTGATGGCCACCGGCACCTTGGTCACGCGGTGGTAGCCCTTGTACACGACCGCGAACGACCCACTGCCGAGCTTGGACGTCACCACGTACTCCCCGATTGTCGCGCGTCCCGACATGGTGGATGTCTGTCTGTCTCCTTGTCCCGATGCTTCTTCCTCCTCTTCCGCTGGTATCAGCGCGCGCTGCCGGTCGCCGCCCCGCGTAACCTGCGCCGCGTAACCCGCGCGCGCCGTGCTTGTCGCCTGCGTCCTCCGCCGCGGAGCCTCGTCGTCGAGAACGCCGTCGCCGCCTTCCGCCTGCCCGCCTTTCTCGCGCTCGAGGCTTGTGCTCAGTGCGAGGAATCGGGAAATAACGCTTCGCAGCGCCGCGGTTGAGAACGCGCGCGACAGTCGCTGTAGAGGGAGATGCACGTCTGTTTGTCACTGTAGAGGGTGACAAGTGCGCGCAGATCGAAAAGGAACCGTGCTTTCCAAAATACGCGTTGAGTGTCGTGCGCGAGGGGTCGGGGAGACGCAGAATTAGCGAGCCAACCAGCGTGGTTTTACGCTCTGATGGAAACCCCATCGCGGCCAATCAGAGAGAAGTGCGGCGAGCGCGCTGGCCCGGCGTCAGCGATGATTGGGTGAATACGCAGAGAACGCGGCGCGAATCACGTGATAATTCCTGTGGTCGTCGAAATGGCGAGCGTTTTTGCGGCGCCGCGTCATTTTTAGAGGCCCCCATCCATCAAAGAGATGCACCGCGGGGAATGGAACGTCGGGGCGGACCTCGAGGTTCAGCCGGCCGAATGTATCCGGCTGGCCCTCACCATCACTAGCGAAGAAGTGATGGAGCTCCGACGAGAAAAAGGAGGAGCAGCAGCATGGCCTTCTCGAGCAACACCCTCACTCACACCACCACTTCATGGCGTGAAGCAGGAGCGTCCGGGAGCACAGAGACATGCGGCAGCCGGTGAAATCTAGAACGAGGTGCGCCGCTGCTCGGGTCCAGCCTTCTCGACTGGGGTTCAAACGGCCCGCATTCTTCAAGATGGCTACACGGCTCGAGCCCTCGGCGCGGGTGCATCCGCGCACGGCACGACACGCATCGAGTGCCAGTTGGTGGGGTTGACTCGCGGGTCGATGCTGCGGCTCGCACGGACGTAAACTGCGCCGCGAGGAGCAAAGTGCGAACGTTATCAGGGTGAAGCGAGCCCGGACGCAAACTGCGCCGCGAGCAAAGGGTCCCTCGCGGCGCAGTTTGCGTCCGGGCTCGCTTCAACCTGATAACCTTCGGCGGAGTCTAAACACGCGGCCGTCAGTTGCGCAGCAGGACAAGAGCACGACCTGAGGCCGCATTAGGGCTCACGCTCTCAACTGTATAACCAAACTTCATATCGGGCCTCGCGCAGCTCTGTCGTTATTGCCGTCATCGAATCCTATCGCCAGCCGTGTCGTGCAGCCGACGGAAGACGGTCGCCGTCGTCTCGGACGAGGTTGCCAGCGAACCCGACTCGAGCCCGCCCGTCAACTCGTCATGGTTAGCTCTGGGACGAGGTCTTGAACTACCGACTCGCACGGCCCACAGGCGCACGACCGTGTGCCGTTCGCGTTCGATGCAGTTCCGCGCTGCCCAGCACTTTCGCCGCGACGACGCGTCTCGGATGCCAGGAGGCTTCCACCGTCGGGTTTGTTCGACGCCGGTTGGACATCACGGTGCATGACCACAACGGTTTCGTGCCCGAACCAGTGTCGCTGGTGGACTAACATGTCAACAGGCTCAGGTATTTGCTTGTGCTGCTTCGAGCCGGACAACCGGCAGCACCTCTGGCCCATTTGTGAGTGATTCCCAATGCTGCGCGCTTGACACCGTCAGGCTAGGGAGGATACCCAGGCAAGCTCGAGCAAGTTTGTCTGCGTCGCGCGCGATTGCCTGGCGCGGATCTGCGACCCGGCTCGAGATGGTGGCGTTAATTCGCTGCACCGTTGGCCCAAACAGCTCGGGAATGAAGCTTAGACGGACATCGGATATACAGGAAGCGCAAGGATTACAACGGCGACGAGGCGGAGCGGCCACGCCTCTCATAAGACCGAATCGAAGCGAATTCGCTCGCCTTCCGAAGGCACCCGTGCTGCACACTTTGCAACGCGCGGTGCCAGATGGACACGCCGGCATTCCAGAACTCGCCACCGACCAGGCACTTCAGCTCACTGCAGCACAGCACTTTGTCCAAGCATGCCCGTTCCACGCGGCCCATTCTCCAACCAGGACCGTTCGCTGCGGCAGGTACAAGATGACGCCGGCCACCGTTCAACTTGCCAACAACGGACAACCAGCATCGTACCTCGAGCACTCGCCCGGCTGCTTTCATGGCACTCCTCCATCGAAAGCTGCACACCGCCAAGTACCAAGGCGAATCAAAGCGCCAGCCTCGGCGACATCAAGACAGTCGCCGTCGACCTCGACGCCAAGTCGAGCTCGCT
>JAADYB010000875.1:0-11818 GCA_023338075.1 Phytopythium litorale | reverse complement strand
CTGCCACACACGAGACGTTCGCACGCGGATACCACGCAGTGTGATGACGTTCTGAACGACGTCAACAGCGAAGACTACCAGTCCAGTGCTCACGGACCCCAGACGCTGGATGCACGTCGCCATGTAGAGCGCGTTGAACAACTCGACGGTGACGACTACGAGTTCTGGAATGAGGTCTTCGAGATGGGATGCTCTGCGCGCCATGAGTTGTTTCATCGCCGTCTTGATCACCGGTAGCAGCACAATCATCATGACGAGTTGTAGGTGTGGGCTCTTGATGGTACTGAATAATGCTTGGAAGGCTGGGTAGACAATGATCAACGCGACATTTGACTGCGCAAAGTTGACGTGACGAAGAATTGCTCCGGGGTGGTGCTTCTGCATGTTCTGGATCGCCTCTGACCCGACCAGTCCCCAAAGCGTCAGCGTGTAAACGACCCAGTACGGCGCACTTGAGACGGCGAAGGTAAAGGGAATCGGGTACACCCAGACCTCTGCGGTGAGAGTCACCATCGCAGAATATGCCATTGTCATGATAACGACATGCAGCATGATCTTGCTGGTGGAGATGATTCTTTCTGGGAGGAGGTGGTGTGTGTCGAGGCCGCTTAGGAGAGTGAGCATCATTATCAGCGTCGCAATACGAACTAAGCCACCGTAATTGGCACGCCAGCCACGTGTCGGGTCTTCGAGCGGTATCGCCTCAATCGCTAAGGAGAAGATGAGAACCGGCAGCGGGGTGCACAGCAACACAAGCAGAGTATGGATGGTAGTTGTCGAGCGCGAGTACTCCTCCAGTGACAGTGTGCGCTCAATGGAGTAGACTCCGCGCTGACTCACTTGCGTGGACTTCCATAGCTTGATATGGCGCTGGATGACCGAGGAAGCACTTGGCAGGAACCCCATCTTCACGAAGACGCCCTTATGGGAGTGGAGGTGGGGGGCAATGAGGCGACCCCCACGGTTCTATCTATAGGGTCGATAGGTTGCGACCGAGCCGCTGAGCTGCTGTTGTGCATATCAGCATGGGAATCAACAGCGACATGGTCATGCAAGCAACACGTTTATAATTCAGCGCTCCGGTGTGTTGGACACTTCATGCAAGCTCTTGAAGGAGTCGAAGCGCGCCTTTGCCTTGGATGCCCAGTGATGATTGGAGGGGGGGGAATATTTCAGTCAAACAACATGCAGCACACAGTACGCAGTCCTGAAGCGAGGAGAGTCCACTGGGTCATTGAGGATTGAACGAACCGTCACCGCCGCGATGGAATTGCGCCTGTCGGCATGCGAATGCGGCGACCAGTCTTTCCAATGCTGAACAGGTGTCACCCCTGTCGTCCAAACAGAAAGTGCTGTTGGAAACCGAATTCTCCAGCACGACAGTGGAAAGCGGCAGGTCTCGTGGCGTCAAGAGTGTCACCGCGACGAAAGCGCTGCGCACGCCATGGCACCTGGATTATTAGTCCATCTCGCGGGATTTCCGTGGTCGACACTGGTGGTAACCAGGAGGTAGATTGCCCCACTACCTGGTATTCCATGTGCCTGGCGCGTGCTTCGTCGGTCTCGAGCCAACGCTTAAGGCTCATCGCTATCCCAAACGACCGTGCGGGTAGCATTGACGCCTGTATCGCCTCGGGATGCAGACGAGTTGAGCAACAATGTGCTTTTCTTGGCTCGACACACACTTGGGCTTTGTGGTTAGAAATGGCGGGGTTCTCGATGGTAACGCTGGAGAACTCGGCCGCCGTGTCTGATATAGCATTAGCAAGCTCCACGGCCGCCTGGTCGAGATGGGAGCCGCATCTCACGCCTCGCTGTGCCGTTGTTGCAGGTTCCGGGAAACGGCCATCCGCGTCGTCGTCCTCGCCAATTCCGTCCTCGAACGTGCAATCGAGTCGTGCCCAGTATGCTTCTCCCTGAAAGCCCACCATTTGGATTCGGCTGGACTGGATGGAGGCGACCGTCTTCAACTTGGCTCAGACATGGGGCACGTCTTCCCCCCATCTGGGTCTCTCCATGTGACGTGTGACGGCTTGAGGCTCGACCCTGGCGGATTGCCGAGGACGCGGACAGCCAGCGCGCGGGGGAGATGTCCGGCCCGCGTCCTCGACGAGTGAGCGTGGCCACCTGGCGGGCCGTGCCGTTGAGACTGGATGGCGACGGCATGGAGCGTCTCGGCACTCGCGGCATCGCCAGTGAAGTCGCGGTCGGGTGGTGTCGAGGTCATGAGCTGATCCGTCAGCATACTCAAACCAAGTCACTCGGGGATTCCCCTCGACAATTTTTCGCGCGGACGGTTACTCGGTGCAGAGCAGTGGCGAACATTAGATGGGTATCCTCGCTTCATCATGCATGTTGCTGCCAGGTGGCGGTGCTCCATCCATTCAGCAGCAGGAGGAGGTGACGGCGGCGGTTCAAGAGAGCGAGTGCAGCAGGAAGGCGGCGACCGACGACGCGCGAAGGAAGGGAGGAAGGAAGGAAGGAAGGAAGGACGGATCCGGCCGCCACGCACTTGATCAAAGTATGCGCCAGCAGATCGTGCCAGCGCGGGGAAGCAATGCAATTCCGTGACGGTTACTGTCCATCTGGCCCGCTTTTCGCATACTTTTCGCAGGTGGCGGCTAATTCCTCGCGATTTAGCTAATTCCTCGCTCATGGCGCGTCGTTCTCTCTCCCTCGGCACTTGAAGAAAGTATGTCGATCGAGGAAGAGACGGTCGGTGCAGAGCGTGACAGCTGAAAGATGGGCCGGCGGTCTGGCCACCTCTTTTGACAGAGAGTTTGTATGCACGTCGTCCTCGCCTCCCTGCTTCTCCCCTCGGCGCTCAAGCCTCAAGCCAAGTCACTCGGCCGGCGCAAAGGAGCGGGACGACCGGACGATCCATTTCCTTCCCACTCGACGATTCTCTCCGGCAGCGGCACCCGCCCCTCCGGACTGACCCCCAAGCTAGCCACAGTCTCTTCCCGCCGTCCCGACCGCCACTCGCGACTCGCCCCACCCGGCGGAGGGCAAGTAGGGCAAGTAGGGCGTACTTGGCAGACAAGAAGAAGAAGAAGAAGTAAAAGACCAGACAGACATGGCGACGGCTTCCAACCAGAGCGCGGCGCCCGCCATGGCGGCGGCCACAGGCGCGCGGTTCGCGAGGAGACTGCGCGTGGTGACGGAGCCCAAGGCGAGCAACAAGATGCACCGCACGCGCACGCTGAGCGAGCTCATCCTGCTGTCCCCGCGCAGCTCGCCGCGCATCACGCCTCGCCACAAGCGCTTCGACATGGACATCGAGGTGTCCAGCTTCTTTGCCGAGGGCGAGGGCGTCGTGGACATCCTGGGCGGCCGCCGGCACTTCAGCACGCGCTCGCTGGGGGACCGCCACTCGTCCGCCGGCGTCGACACCATCCTGGAGCAGCTGTCGGACGTGGCGACGCACCACCACCATGAGGACGCCGGCGACAACCAGGAGGAGGAGGACACACAGGGAGACGACGCCGTCATGGCGGACGCCAGCACAGAAGACGCTGGCATGGACGTGGACGAGAGCGACGCGGCGCCGCAGTCGACGTCCTCGTCCTCGTCCATGGAGTCAACTGAGCCGGAAGAGAACGCGCGCAGCGTCAGCGAGGTGGTCGACATGCTGTTCGAGATCCACACGGCGCTCAAGTCGCGGCATCTCGGCGCGCGTACGGCTGCGTCGGCTCTCGCGGCGTCCAACTTGGTCTCCTCGGTGGCTTTCCCCCCGGCCGACCCAGTCCCGCGGGACGAGCAGCTCGAGGCGCTCGAGAACACGCGCAAGATGCTCGAGTGCGCCATCTGCCAGGAGGTGTTCACGGGCGCGACCGAGGCCACGTGCTGCGGCCAGATCTTCTGCAAGGACTGCATCGAGCGCTGGGTGAGCGAGCGCGGATCCTGCCCCATGTGCCGCGAGAACATCAGTTTCGCGCTGCTCGTGGCCAGCCGCCACGCGCAGCGCATGGCCAACGAGATGAAGGTCACGTGCCCGTTCTGTCCTGAGGTGATGAAGAAGGCGGCGCTGGCCGACCACGTTGCCACGTGTGACATGGCGCCGGTGGAACCCCCTCCGCCCGCGGACGTGGCGCTGCGCACGCTGCTGGTGACGACCGCGCGGTTGAACGCGAGCTTCCTGCGCCGCTTCCTGCTGTCGCCGGCACCTCCCCAGGCGCTCATGATGCAGTGCTACATCCGCACGCGCGGAGGCGGCAACTACGAGCTGTACACGCAGGACACGGACACGCTGCTGTGCTCGGCGGTGCGTCGCCGTCAGTACGACATGTCGGTGAGCTTCTCCATCTTCCTAGCCAACAACCTGGACAACAACAGCAACAACAGCGCGGCTAGCATGACGCAGGTCGCGCGGCTCGAGAAGAACTACATGGGCTCGCAGTACACGATGGTGGACACGACCGGCGAGACGCCCGTGGAGCTTGGCGCCGTGCAGTATGCCGCCACATTCGGCAAGTCGCCGCGCCAGATGCGTGTCGCCCTGCCGCTCGTACAGGAACTGCCAGAGGTGGACAGCGCAGTCGACGGTGCGCCGTCGTGGGCCGTCCAGCCGTGGACGCCCGCGCACAAGGAAGACACGATCCTGGCGCAGGTGGACACGCCGGACCCGCGCCGCGCGCTGCACCTGGTGAACAAGCCGCCCGTGTGGATCGAGACGCTCGAGGCGTACTGCCTGGACTTTGGCGGTCGCGTGGCGGCTGCCAGCGTCAAGAACTTTCTGCTGGCGCACCCGGACGACATGGACAAGACGCTCATGCTGTTCGGCCGCACGCAGGACCGGCAGGTGTACTCGATGGACTACGCGCACCCGTTCTCGCCCGTGCAGGCATTCGCGATCGCGCTCAGCAGCATGGATTCGCACCTCGTGACGTTCGACTAGAGCGACTGATGGAGCAACCGACCGACCGACCGACCGCGTCGAGCGAGGCTCGCCGTATCTATGAGGAGTCCGTGCCCCCCACCGTGTCGATGTGCCCGTCCAGTGCAGTAGGGCGGGGGCGTCTGCCCCGCCCTGCGCCTTGAGAACCCCTCGCGCCGCCAACCGTGGACATGATGCGCGCAGCAGGAAGCATCGTGTCTGTCGATGCGCATTGGCGATAGAACATTTTGAACAAAATATACATGTATCATAATTGGCCAGGAATCTGCACTTAATGCTTGTATCTTGACGTGTCGCAGGGTCAGTATAGAGTCTGGAAGTCGTCAGCTCACTTTTGTGGACTTTCCACGGTCTCCCTCAGCATTATATCATCGAATCAGCGCGCACGACAACCTCCCCATCGCCTCATGATTGGATGAAACTCCCATCGCGCAAACACGCCAAATCGATACAGAGTGATAGTCACCTCGTCGAGCGTGACCAACCGACCCGCAGCGACATCATCGGCATCACCCAATGACCCGCCACTATTAACCAGGAAGGAGCTCACTGGCTCAGCGACTCGGACCGACGTCTGCCTCGAAGCATCCCGCGGTAATCCGCGGCTTCCAATCCTCCCGGCGTCCCATCCAGCCCTTCGCACCAGCAGCGGGGCCTCCTTCACGCACCGCCGCGTCGCTCACTTCCGCTTTCTCCGCGCCGCCGTCAGCCCCCGCGCCGCCGCCATGCTGAGCCAAGCCGCGACGTACGGCGTCATGATCGCCACGCTCGTGGCCGTGGCGGCCTACGCGATCGCCGTGAGCCGCCGCGCGAGCGTCACGAGCGTCAAGACGTTCGTGAGCGCCAAGAACTCGCAGAGCGCCTTCCGCCTCGCCTGGTGCTTCTTCGCCTCGGGCATGGGCTCCTGGACGCTCTTCTCCTTCCCGCAGATCGGCATCGACGCCGGCTCCTGGGGCGTCATCGGCTACACGCTCTCGGGCGTCGCCGGCATGGCGCTGCTCGGGTGGGTCGGGCCCTACACGCGCTCCGTCATCGGTGACGGCGTCACCATGAGCGACGTGGTGCTCACGCGCTTCGGCCGCGTCATGCAGGTCTACATCGGCCTCATCGCCATCTTCTACCAGTTCATCTCGCTCGCCTCGGAACTCACCTGCGTCGGCCAGCTCGCCGTCATCCTGTCGCCGAACACGGAGCCGCTCGTCCCCATCATCGCCGTCGCGGTCATCACCAACATCTACCTCGTCATCGGCGGCCTCCGCGCCAGTCTCGCCACCGACGTGTGGCAGGGCATCGGCGTGCTGCTGCTGCTCGTCATCGTCTGCATCGCCATGGCCGTCCACGTGGAGATCCCCGACGGCGCATGGAAGGCCACCAACATTGGCGCCTTCACGGAAGCCGGCTTCGAGACGCTCATCACGCTCGTGATCGCCGTCGCCGCGTCCAACATGTTCTTCACGGGCTTCTGGCAGCGCGTCTACTCGGGCTACGACGACCGCACCGTGCAGCTCGGCGCGCTCTACTCGTGTATCATCATCGTGCCGTTCACGGTCGCGCTCGCGCTCGCAGGCATGGTCTCCTACCTCGTCTTCCCGGATGGCGTGGCCTTCTTCTCCATCCTGCTCGACATGGGTCGCGGCTGGCAGGTGCTCGTGGCCGTCGTGATCGCGTCGCTCGCCAGCAGCGTGTGCGACTCGATCCAGATCGGCATCGCGGCCGAGCTCGTCACGTGTTTCCCCAAGCACCTGAACCTGACGTCGGCGCGCGTCATCTGCTTCTTGCTCAACGTCCCGGCGGTCGTGATCGCCAAACAGGAGTACGACATCCTCAACCTGTTCCTGATCGCCGACTTGCTGTGCACGGCGGCGCTCGGCCCCATGCTGCTCGGCGCCTGGGGCCGGGCGACGCGCGCGGGCGCCATCACAGGAAGCGTCGTGGGTCTGCTGTGCATCTTCGTGTGCGGCGTGATCTTCGAGGGCACGTTCGTGGGCGGCTTTAACTGGTTCGTGCTGCCCGAGGGCCTGTACTCGCGCAACAGTATGATCACGTTCATCGTGACGCTCATCCTGCCGCCGCTGGCCACGATCGGCGTGTCGTTGCTGTCCAAGCCGCAAAAGGAGGGCCAGTATCTGATGGCGGGCACCCCCGTCGCGAACTTGGCGTGAGGCGCTTGGTTAGACTCGTGACAGTAAAGCGTCTGCTGAATTCAAGCATGCCTCTCGAACTCAATGCTCACCTGTGTTGGAGGCACATTCCACACATAACTCGTGCACGTCGCCCACCTCCTCAGTGGAACTCTGCACGCGGCCAGTCGTCCTTGTGCTGCTTGGCAAACTCGGCCAGCGAGCGCGCCGGGTGGCCAGTCAGCTCGCTCACGGCCGCGGTCACGTCCTGCTCCAGTCCGGCCTCTCGCGCTCTCGCGAGCGCCACCTCCTCGGCGATCAGCTCGGCGCTCACGCCCTTGATCCACAGCGCGGGCTGCACGGCCCATAGCGGGAAGTGCGAGAACCGGACACGCTCACCGATGGCCCTGGACAGCGTTTCGCACACCTGCGGGAACGACAGCGCCTCTGTCCACCACCGAGCGCCATTCTCGTCAGTCACACCCGTCACTAGATGCTCCTCCGATGGAGAAGACCCGATGGTGCTCCCACCCACCTGGACCTGTCAGTGAGTAGACCGCCCAGCGACCGCCGTCGTCTTCCACCGTCGCCGCGCTGCCTCCGCTTACCAGGCCCACCACGGCGTCCGCCAGGTCGTCCGGATGCAGGAACGCGACGTGCCCGCTCTTGACCGACACGGACAGCGTGCGGCCGCAGACCATCTCGAACAGCCTCCCCTCGAGCAGCGACTGCATGGACGACGCCGCGCGCGCGACTTGCACGCGGCACTGGCCGCTCTCCTGGCTTGCCGTCAGCTCACGCAGCGCGCGCTCGACCTGCCAGTGCGCGCGACCCAGCGACGTGGGAGCGGCCTGGTCCACCAGTCCACTCGGCCCCGACACCTTGAGCACGTGCTGGAGACTCCCGGCCGCCGCCGCCGCGCGCACAAAGGGCTCCTCGGCCAGCACATCGGCCACAGACGCGCCCGCGGCCAGCACGAGCCCTTCACAGCCGTCCAGCGCCGCCGCGAGGTCGTCCGCGCGCGAAAAGTCGACGGCCGACGCGCTTGGAAGCGACGAGGACAGCGCCGCGCGGTCGGCCGCCGGCGCGCGCGCGTCCACCACCGCGCGGAAACGCACCGGGACGCCGTCGGACGCCAGTGGACGCGCAGAGGAGCGCAGGATGGCGCTGGCAAGCGGCAGCGCGCGCCGAGAGACCGGCAGGAGGAACGTGCGCGGCGTCATGGGCGTTGATCACCAGGACTTGACTGTTGGTTGACTCGAGGAAGGAACTTCAAGGTTGACAGAAGAACGAGGACATCCAGAAGAAAGTGCCACACCGTGCCACACCATATATGAACTTGCAAATAAAAGTCGGAAAACGCAAAAAACCTTTTTTTTTTGTTTTTCTACTTTTATTTGCGTTTTCCTACTTTTTTTTTGCGTTTTCCTACTTTTTTTTGCGTTTTCCGACTTTTATTTGCTCATTCTTCTCGCCCAGAAAAAGATGCAATGCCCTTCGGAAATTCGTACTTACACGAGTTTAATGAAGTTTTGGAATATGATAATGTATGAAGTGTGTGATTCATACACATTGTCATACTATCTAGAAGTTTCGTTTTACTATCGAAGTATGCTGCCAAACCCCATACACAACATACTACTACTATAGTATGTATCGCTCCGCAGAGGAGGAGCTCATACTAGTTGGCCACGGCAACGTCAACGCGTTCCACTTGCCCTCCACCCAACGGCTAGGACGCGCCGATGCGGCAGCTAAAGAGCGCGACTTCCTTCTGCCGGAGCACGCCCAGCAGTTCTCGGCCAGATCTATCGCCACCGCAGGGCGAGTGCTGCACGTCCATGATCGTGTGCTCCGAGCCCACGCTCGCGGCTGATCCGGCAGCCGCCGTGACGCGAGGGGGTGCGAGTCGCTGGACGACGGCGCCGCTCATGACGTCCCAGATGAGCAGCCGGTTGCTCGCGTCGTCACCACTGGCGACGCGGAGCTTCCCCGATACAGTATCCTTCCAGATCGTCGACCGCGTGAGCACGGACGGGGTGCGGTGGCCTCGCAGCGGCGAGCCGATCGGGGCCATTGTCGGCGAGCGTTCGCGCTCGCTCAGGTTGAAGATCACGTGTGACGCGGGCCCGATCGACTGTGTGCGGCTCGAGACGACCGCCTTCCCGCCGCTCGAAGCGCTGATGGCGAGCGAGCAACAGCCGAGGACGCTCGCATGGGCACAGTGTAGGAAGGGGATCGCGCCGCCGTCGCCAACCGGATCCGTCCGGTCCCACACGGACACGCCGCTGAACGTGGCGGCCGCGAGGCCATCGCCGTGGATGCTTCGAACATGGGGGAACAGCTTGATCGAGTGCACGGGTTGCTTCTCTTGGAGAGCGAACGCCGCGAGCACTCCGCCGTTGGTGCCGCCGGGTCTCCGCATGTCGTACTTGAGAACCGTCCCGTCATGGAAGCCGCAGTACATGGCGTTCGGGTCCGACGCGCTCAGCGCACACGACCAGCCCTGGCGCCGAGCGGGCGGCAGCGGGATCTGCAGCACCACGCTGTGCGAGTTGAGGTTCGTCACGGCCAGCTTCCCGTCGAACGCGACCGTCAGCGCGAGGTCTTCGCGCGCCGAGATGGCCACGTCACGCACCGGCGTCTGGTGCACCGCAATGCGCACCGAGTGGCGCGGATCGACCGCGCTCAGCTTGACGATCCCGTGCGACGCAGCGGAGAAGCTGTCGCCCACGCACAGCATCGAACCCGACGGCGCGATGGCGAACACGCGCGAGTTGAGCAGCGGGACGCGAAACACTTCCGTGAACTGCGGCAGGTCGCCCTGCCGATCGAGCGGTCTCGAGACAGCCTCAGGGTCTGTCGACGGGAACAAGCTCGCGCGCGTCGACTGCGTTGGCTGGGACCGTGACGCGAGCGGCGGCGAGGAGAGTATCGGGCTGTTGGTACGCTGCGACGCCGGGTCGAAGGGTGAGATGGGTTTGAAGCGGCTGCCCATCGACAGCTCCGGACTCGCGCCGTTCGGGTGGCGAGAGCTGAGAGGCAGAGGCTGTGAAGGCGACGCGTGCCGCGCGAATGCGCTTGCGTAGCTGCTATGGGCGACGGCGGCTTGCAGCTGCTCGAGCTTGCGCTTCCACTGGACGGCCTCGGCCTGGTGCCGGTGCGCGTCCGCCGTGACCATCTGCAGCTGCAGCTTGGCCCTCGACAGGTCCGTCTCGGCCTGGATGCGCGCGCTCTTCTCGGCCTCCCACTTCTGCTTCATGTCCTCGATGCCCGAGTTGTCCACGACCGCCACGTGGTCCGAGAAGAGCACGCGGATGTCCGCGCGCCGCACCACCATGCTGCAGTTCGGGCACGTCTTGCGCTCCTGCACCACCACGTCGAGCCAGCCGTCAGTGCTTCCTTCACGGCGCCAACTCGAAGCCAGGCAAACTGACAGACAGATAGAGATAGATAGAGAGAGAACGCACCGCGACCCACCGCTCGATGCACTTCTTGCCAAAGAGGTGGCCGCACTTGAGCGCCGCCAGTCGGTGCCGACCCGTCAGCGTGCACGGGTCGTAGCAGATCGTGCACTCGGTCGGCTGCGGCTTGAGCGCCGCCACGGCCGCGTCTGCCTCAGGCTCGGCGCGCGGCCGCTTGCGCGATGCCCGCACCGGCGCCACCTCCTCGAACCCGTCGCTCTCGTCTCCGCCGGCGCCTCCCGAGCGCGCTGGGACCCGCTGCGGCGCTCCACGGACCGCCGGACGCGGCGGAGGAGCTGGTACTAGCACTAGCGCTGGCGCTGGCGCGGGGGCCGCCTGCTCGCCCGGCTCGCCGTCATTGTCCGAGTTTGCCAGGTCGAACACGGCCACTTGCTCCTCCTCGTCCTCCTCGCCTTCCTCCTCGTCCTCGGACGACCCCGAGGCCTCGGACGGACCGCCCATCACGGCCTCGTACGCGGCCTCCAGCCGCTCGGCCACCAGCATCTCCAGCTCGTCCTCGGACCCCCAGTCGTCGCCCATGAGCCCCGGGAAAAACGGCCATGCGCTCATCCCAGACGTGCATGCGTCCAGCCTCGTTTTCCTCTGGGAAAGCGAACGTTCAATACAGCGCTTTCATTGGACAAAACTCGACAACCGTTTGCCCAATGAAAGTGCGGCAGCATGTGTGTCAAGTGGCTGATCATGGAGCCATGCGTTTGCCCGATGACCGACCGACCAACAAGGAAGCAAACATCCACGGCACTTTCACAGGCAACGCTATCGGCGACCAGACCAATGGAATTTCACTGCGCAGTCATTGAGTTCTCGCCACGAGACTCGTCCGTGCGACTCGTCCGTGCGACTCGCATCGATCCTCGTCGCGAGCACACGGCACACGACATTCGAGGCAGCAAACTTCAAGATGAGCGCTGGCACAAGGCGGTTCAGCCATCGACGCAAGCTTGCTCTCTTCGGAGTTTAGAGTCTCGACATCGCGATCAGCTCGTGGGCGAGGCGACAGCGGAGAGGGAATAGCTCCCTCGCAACCGGCAACAGCTCACCGTTGAGCCGCTTCAGCTCGTGGACGTCGATATCCTCGTCCATGCGGTACGCAAACTGGAGCGTGCACATACTCGAGCGTGCGATTCCAATCCAGCATGTCGACGATGTAGCCGAATGTGATGGGCTGCGGTGGTCGTCTCCCATGGGTCCACGCGCAATCGAGGCGCTTCAGGGTTTTCGCGAGGCGCGTTTCACCGTTCGTGTTGGCGTCCCCGCCCCGAACCACTGCAGGTTCTGAGGGGATCGGTCCGTTTGAGCTCGGTGTTGAAGTGCAG
>JAADYB010000874.1:0-11842 GCA_023338075.1 Phytopythium litorale | reverse complement strand
AAGATCAAGAACGGCGCCAAGAAGCCCGTGTGCCAGTGGGGCACGGCGCGCGCCTCGGGCGACCCCATCAACTTCAAGGACGGCGTCAACCCGCCCATCTGCAGCTACTCGCCGAGCACCATCTCGTACGTTTGAGCTTTGCGGCTTTGCGGCACTGCATCACTGCAGCTCTGCGGCTCGGTGGCGTGGCAGGTGTTCGGCTCTGCGGCTTCGAGGTAGATCTGCACACCGAATCGACGTTGCTTTGGATTGTGAGATGGGATAATCTTGGCGCAGTGGTGCTCCGACTGGATTTTAGTTATGCAGAGCTTGCCAGCACCTTTCTCGTCTCGTGTAGATGACGCTGCTTTGCTTTGGTGCTGGTGAGAGGAACCGTGAGGTTCAGTGTGCTTCAGCGTTGCATCAGTTCATTTCTTCCACGTCTCACTGGTCTCTTCGCCTTCGTGTCCAATGGGAGGTCATGCGTGGGCAGCAGCTCCGACCACTTACACCCCGCACCCGCGCTGAACTTTTCGCCGTGCGCGGCTTGCAGCCAGCATCGAGAACTCATTCAGCAACGCGCACATTGGGTCCGAGCCCTCTATTCCCCTCCACCGCCACAGCGCTTCCAAACGAGCATGCGGGCTCGCTTCACTGCGTTCGCGACCTGCTTGACGGGATTCATGGCCACAGGCAGTTTGCTAACCTCGGCGCGAGCGTCCGACGGGCCTGAGTGGTCGTACCGAGGTCCAGACGACGGGGACGATAGCAGCGCGGTGCTTGGTCCCAAGGACTGGGCGCTCGGGTATCCCTCGTGCGCGGGAAGCAACCAGTCGCCGATCGACTTCCAGGCGGACGACGCAGCAGGGGCTGCAGCCTCGCGAGGCGTCACGGTTCGCCAGACGCCGCTCATGTTCGAAGGAGACTGTGCCAACTTCTCTGTTAACCCGGGCGAACACGCATTCAAGTGGCTCGCACAGGACAAGCGGGCGTGCCAAGTGCGGGTCGCAGGCGACGATGTGGCCTCGTACTCCCTCATGCGCTTTCAGATTCATTCGCCCTCGGAGCACACGATCAACGGCCGCGCGTACGACGCCGAGATCCAGTTTGTGCACGCACTGAACGACGAGGCAGAGGACAAGACAACGCTGATCGTGTCGCTCTTCATCGAGGCGCACCACACCAAGACCAAGTTGGTGCAGAGCGAGTGGATGAACTCCGTCTGGGAGTCCATGCGTTACGTGAACGAGTCGGTGGGTATTGAGGAGTCGTACGCCGATCTCCTTCTCCAGCAAATGCAGATGGGCGACGTCTACAAGTACCAGGGGAGCCTCACGACGCCGCCGTGCACCGAAGAAACAACCTGGTGGGTCATCCGGTCGCCACTTTACGTCTCCAAGATTTATCTGGGCAACTACGAGGAGATGCTGACCGAACTGACGGACACGGACGGCGGCAAGAACGCGCGCGCCGCCCAGCCACGCAACGGCCGGAAGGTGACACCGTTCCGCGACGTCGTGGACCAGGAGGACGGGAGCTCCAGCCCGGGAAGCGCGGGCGACAGCGACAGCTGGGAGGAGGAGGAGGACAGTGCTGACGACTCTGAAGAAGAGGAAGCCGGCACCGAGTGAGGCGAGAGTGCCAAGCTGTCGGCCCGTGAACCAATCGACTTTTGCACAGCACTGTTCAACGCCGGGTTTGTAATCAGATATCGTTGTGAACTAGATGTGCTGACGCTTGCTGGCTCGCCGCCCGATCTCTCGCGACGGTCTCAGCTACCAAAACGCCTCGGTTGTCGTTGGCTTCGCCGCGTTCGGTTGGCCGTGGCATCGAGTTGATCGTCTGCAGGCACCTATCGCCTCTGCCCGTGGCGCTGACGTCCGCACTCGCGGCCTGACGGGAGGCGATGCTCGGTGCGCATTGGCCCACCTCAAGTGGGGAATGTCCGTGACGTGGATCGGTCTCACTGGATGGGCTGGATGAAGCGATTGCCGAATTGACTCACAAGCTTTCACCATTTTAAACTGTGTATTCTATTGTATAGGCCGATGAAGTCGTTTTAGCGAAAATATTGTATCGAATATGTGTTGATATGAACTGTAAAAGGGAGTTTACCAACCAAGCACCATCGGGACGGTCCTGTCTCGTGCGTGTCAGCTGGTGGCAGTGGAATGGCATTCCCGAAGAACATTATTTGTAGCATGTCACTTTCGGAAAGAGGTCTTTTTGTCTCTTTTAGATAAAATGTAGTATCAAATAGTGAGATAATTACGTTTTCAGAGTATGTGAGGAGGTGTCCCGATGCACCTTTGGTGCGCTGCTCATTGATCCACTCACCAGCGCGCTGGTCGCGTCAACTCGCTGACGCTGCGTCCTCGATGATCGGGAAGCAGCGCAGCCCAAGGGCGATCGTTACTGATGGCGCCGACGCTGCAGCCTGGAGACCAGTGATGCCTGCCCCAGCGCTCGACTGGCCACTCCAGCGAGCGGATGTCGACTGGGGCACTAGCCGTCGCGCTCGAGTTGACATCCGCGCCACAGCCGAGGTCTGAGCTCACTTTGCAATTTGCTCCGAGGGTTGCCACCGACCCCAGCCGCGCCAGTACAAGCCGAGTCTCCACTTCCGGTCAAGATGGTGCTTGGACGTGCCACCCTCTTGCTCACGGCGCTTGCCGCGGCGCTCGCGGCTCCGGCGGCGGACGCCAAGCGCCCCAACATCCTCGTGTTCTTCCCGGACGAGCTGCGCCACGACTGGGTCAACAACGGCACAGAGACGGACTTTCTCAACACGCCCAACATCGACAGCATCCGCGAGCGCGCTGTCAAGTTCGACCGCACCATCTCGGCCTCGCCCATCTGCGGGCCGTCGCGCGCGTGCTTCGCAGCGGCCTCGCACTACGAGGAGGTCGGCGTGCTCACCAACTTCTTCAACTTCCCCATCAACCGCCTGACCACCTTCTACAAGCTGCTGCGCGACTCGGGGTACCACACGATGGCCGTCGGCAAGCTCGACTTGGCCAAGAACGAGACGCTGAACAGCTACGGCTGGGCCAACAACGGCAGCGAGCACGCGGACGAGTGGGGCTTCTCGCGCATGGTCAACTCGGTCGGCGTGTACGAGTCCTCGGCGCTCGACGTCGTGTACCCAAACGGCTCGTACATCGAGCCGTACACGGACTTCCTGCTGCAGTACAACCGCACGGACGACTTCCTCCAGGACATCCGGGATCGCATCACCAACGGACACGACGGCACGGAGCGCGTGTACACGGACACGTACCCGAACCCGCTGCCGGATGACCTGTTCAACGACAACTGGGTCGCGGACAAGGCTATCGAGCTGCTCGCCGAGAAGCCGGAGGACCAGGAGTGGTTCATGATCGTCAACTGGAACGGCCCGCACTACCCCATGAGCGTGACCGAGCGCATGTGGACGTCGGTGCAGGGCCGGCAGTTCCCGCCGCCCGTCGACTACGACTACGAGACGGGCAACATGACGCTCGAGCACCACAACCGCACGCGCGGGGACTACGCCGCGCTGATCGAGAACATCGACTCGCAGATTGGTCGCATCCTCAACTCGGTCAACCTGAGCGACACGATCGTGGTCTTCTCGAGCGACCACGGCGAGATGCTCGGCGACAAGAGCCACTGGTCCAAGTCGGTCCCGTACCAGGCGTCGGTGGGTGTGCCGCTCCTGATCGCCGGCGACGCCGTGGTCAACGAGACGCTGCGCAACACCTCCACGAACGTCGGCGTGTCGCTCATCGACCTGGCGCGCACGTTCCTGGACATTGGCGAGGTCGAGGACATCCCGACGCAGATGTCCGACGCCATCTCTCTGCGCGCTGCGCTCGACGGCAGCGGCGAGCTCCCCCGCCGCGTGGTGCGGTCGGCCTACAGCACGTGGCATCTGTGGTTCGACGGCCGCTTCAAGTACGTGACGGGCTATAACGACGTCGCCACGCTCTACGACCTGGACAACGACCCGTTCGAGCGCGAGAACCTGCTGGAGGAGACGAACACGACGCTGCTGCAGCAATACGGCAAGGTGGTGCAGTGGCTGCTCGGCAAGGGCGAGTACGTCGAGATCGACCGCAACGCCACTGCCGCGTGACTCGCTGGCGGAGTGTGCGACGCCCGCCAGTGTCTCTCCCCCTGAGCAGGCATCGATAGAAATACACCTGCGTGACGTGTATGGCTCGTGTCTGTCGTTCTGAGGCTCCCTTCAAGGCTCGGCGCCTCTGTCTCAATGTTGACAGCGCATCAGCAGCGGCAGCAGTAGCACTAGCACCAGCAAGAACTTGGGCATTCGAGCATGAAGCATGCCACTTCAAACTGCGCGTCCAGGCAGATTATAGCCAATCGCAGCTCGTAACCTTTCATTTCATCCAACCCCAGCATTTCCCTGGTGAACAAAAAATATTACAGCCAATCACGTTCGTTTCTGAACCATCACATCAGATACACCTCAGATCCTCAGACTCTTAGTATCAGATCTTCATGCAGATTGAGCAATCATCGAGCCGTCCATTCTCGACCAGCAGCGCATTCCGGTGCCGCATTCCTCCCAAGCTCTGCAGGTCACCTCCTCCTGCGTCCTCCGTCGCCATGCTGGTGCCCACGATCGCGATCACGGCGGGCGCCTCTGACGCTACGGCGTCCGTCCAGAAGCTGAGCGTGCTGGGCCTCGTGAACGTCTCGCTGTCGGTCGAGCAGCTGGAGCAGCTGGCGCCGCCGACCGCCAGCGACGCCGCCAAGTCGGCGGTGCTGGCCGCGCGGGCGCTCGTCGGGCCCTTTACGCCCGGCATGATGGCCGCGGCCGCCAGCTGGCTGGACCAGGGTGCGCGCAAGGTGGTCGTGGACGCGGCGGCGAGCGACGAGGCGGCGCTGGAGGCCGCCGCGGTCGCCGTGTCCGAGCTGCCGGCCGCGCGCGTGGTGCTGCGCGTGCCTGTGGCGTCGACGGCCGACGCGGAGGCGCTCAAGGCGCTGCAGCCGAGGCTGGAGAAGCTGCGCGAGTGCGTGGGCGGCGTAATCATCTCCGTGGAGGCCGGCGATGAGGAGGAGAAGGCTGCGGCCGCGACCGCTTCCTCATTCGACAGCCTCGTGGCGGTGCGCAAGCTGTTCAGGGACGACGTGGACGGCGGCTTCCTGGTGGGCGTCGAGTGGCAGAGTGCATCGCCGTCGCTCGAGACGGTCGCCAAGCTGCACCACAAGGCCGTCTCGGTCGTGAGCGCGGCGCTCGCGGCCGATGTGCCGCTGGCGTTCGTCAAGTGCCTGCGCACGGACCGTCCGGATGGGCTGTTCACGACGGTGGTGGCCGACCGCGCGGGCGTGGCGCTGGGCCTCGTGTACTCGAGCGAGGAGAGCGTGCTGGCCGCGATCGAGAGTGGGCGTGGCGTCTATTACTCTCGGTCGCGCGGCGGGCTGTGGAAGAAGGGCGAGAGCAGCGGCAACGCGCAGACGCTGGTGCAGCTCGACATGGACTGCGACAGCGACGCGCTGCGCTTCACAGTGGACCAGGCGGGCGCCGGCTTTTGCCACCTGAACACGCGCACGTGCTGGGGCGAGGCCGGCGGCCTGCGTGCGCTGCAGGCGATGCTCGCGAGCCGCCTGGAGTCTGCGCCAGAGGGCTCGTACACCAAGCGGCTCTTCCGCGACCCGCAGCTGCTGCGCAACAAGCTCGTGGAGGAGGCGCAGGAGCTTGCCGAGGCTGAGACCGTGCCCGACGTGGCCGGCGAGGCCGCCGACGTCTTCTACTTCGCCATGGTGCGCTGCATCGCCGCTGGCGCGACGCTCGAGGACGTCGAGGTGAGCGAGCTGTGGTCGCGGATGCGGATGCGGAGCGTCGAGCGGGTGGCTGACTGACTGACTGGATGGATTGTGCGGCGGCAGAACATGCTGGACAAGCGCGCGCTCAAGGTCAAGCGGCGGCCGGGCAACGCCAAGGCGTACCGCATCGACGCGGCGGCCGAGATCCTCCAGCACAAGGACGCGTAGACCCTGCGGGGGCGACGAGAGCATGAGCATAGACGAAGTGGACCAGTGCAATGCAACGCCTGGCGGACCGGCACGCGACGGCGTAATGGAGAGCGTTTCTTGTATTGATCGACGCGCGGGGCTCCCATTCTCGATCACAGCCACTAGCCGCTGTCTACGATCGCCTGGGCCGTCGGGCGCTCATGCTGGGTCGCCCGGCGGCGGTCAGTGGGAGGAGAGTGAGCGAGGGCACAGCGCTTATTCCTCGTCCTCGTCGTGCAGGTCGTCCACGACGTCGTCGTCGTCGTCGGCAGCGGCCTCCTCCTCTTCCTCCTCCTCCTCTTCCTCCTCCTCGTCGTCGTCGTCCGTCTTGAACTGCGACCAGTCGATGTGGTGGTACAGGCGCTGCGTGGACAAGTATGGGGGGGGAGGGGGGATTGTATGGGACGCACCACCAGAACGCACAGACGTCAGCACACGGACCGGGTTGTTGGCGCGGCATGAAAGGAACGAAGGGGAAGCGACGTCACGTACCCCGCGGTTGGCCGACTCCCAGATGTAGTTGGTGGCCGAGCCGTAGACGGCCTCGACGGCGACGGCGGCCACGATGATGGACGTCACGTAGGTGGCGTTGGTCTTCATGAGCGCGGCGTAGAGGCCGTTAAAGGCACCCTTGCCGTTCACGGACGAGCGCTTCGTGGAGGCCATGCGCGCACCCTTGGCGGCCGCCGGGCGCAGCGAGCGAGCGAACATCCTGGGGGAGGGGGGAGGGAGTAGTGGGGAAGGTGGCGGCGGCGGCGGCTTCCTTCGCGTCGGTCGGGCGGTCGGAGCGTGTCTGGGCGGCTCGGCGCTCCTCCGCCGCTCATGCCGCGGGTGGTGGGTGATCGCGCTGGGAAGACCTTCGCGTCACCTTCTCGACACTCTCGCGCGACATGGACACGCTTGTGTGGCGTGGCGCACACCGTTTGGGCCCGCCGCTCGGATCTGGGGCGTCCCAGAGCCACACGTCGGCCCACACGAGAGCCGTTTCTCCGAGAGGGGGGGTGGAATCCGAGGAAGGTTTTCTCCGAGCCAAAATAGCAGGAAAAAATAAGCGAAAAATAAGGAAAAAGGCCGCGCCGGCAAAGAGAAAGGCAGCGCGGTGCAACGCGGTGTGGTCGTCCGGGAGGATCGGATCGCGTGCGGCAAAGGGGTATACATTCCGCGAGTTGCGGACGAGACGGCGGCGGGCGGCATGGCGACCAAGCGGCGGCGCCCGGCGGATGGCGGCGGCGGCAGCGGCGGCGAGACGAAGGAGCGGGAGACGCCCAAGCGGCCGGACAAGCGCGCGCGCGCGGCGGCGGCCGAGGCCACTCGGCCCCGAGCTGCCGTTGGCGATACAAAGCCCAAGTTGACCGGCGCGGATGCCGAGCGCGCGGCGACGGGCGAGGCGGGGGCGACAGCGGCGGACAAGGGGAGCCCGCGGACGAAGCGGGACACGCCGAGGCGCGTGAAGCGCGCGCGCGCGACGTCGCCGCCCCCTCCGGCGTCCAGGGTCGTGTCCCCGCCGGTCAAGCTCCGGCGGGCGTCCTCGGCGGCGGGTGTGGACGCGCGCGTGCATGGAGAGGACGAGCAGGAGGAGAAGCCGCGCGTGGCGGCAGTGCGCGTGGCGGCGGTGCGCGTGCCATCGTTCGACGGCGACGACATCCCGAAGGAGAACCGCGAGGAGGACCTCTCCCCGCCGGCGTGCCGCAACCTGGCGGACGAGCTGAGGCTGCAGGACGCGCGGACCCCGCGGAAGGACAGCGAAGACGCCAAGCGCCACGCGCTGCTGCGGTCGATGCAGGTGACGCCGCCGCCGTCGGCGCGCATGCTGGACAAGAAGAACCCGCCGCCCCCACCGCCGCGACCAAAGCTCCGGCGATACATCCGCCGAGCGAACGCGATCGCCGCCGCCACGGGCGTTACGTACGCGCGGACGTACCCTCGGCTGGCTCTCTCCCCGCTGGTAGACTCGCCGCCGACTTCCCCCACGTCCCCCCAGCGCGTGTTCCGCTCGCTGGCGGACGACTTCATGGCCGTGCAGGACACGCCGCAGCAGATACCTCGCGTCCGGCCGGAGCCTCAGATGGCGCGCGGGTCCCGGCGGTCGAGTCGGTCGGCCAGCGGGCGGCGGTCGATCGACACGCCAACGTCCACGATGGTGCTGCGGTCGCGGCAGCTGAACCACAACACCCAGCCGAGCATGTCCAAGCCGGAGAACGCCCGCGAGCGGGAGCAACGCGAGTTCCACGAGCGCGAGCGACGAAACACGTAGGCTGCAGGGCCGGGCGTGACCATGATATTATCGGGAAGACTGTCCGCGAGCAGACCCCACCCATCCTGCGACCTCGCGGCTGCGTCTATCTATCGCCAGCTCCTGCTGCGCGGCAGCTCGTCAGGATGGCGACGTGAGGGAACCCCAGCGATGCAACGAGCGCGATCGCGGGGCTGCTCTGTGGGGCGACCGCGCGCTGCAAGCTGTAGACGGAGGTGGCCCGGGTGTCGCGGTCGTCTGCGGCCGGGCATGAAGCGGCGAGGCGGGCGGACGGAGCCCCCCATGGCGTCCGTGGTGGCCATCACGCGGACGCTTCCATGTTTTGCTGCAGGAGTGTTTTATGTATTTCAAAACGAATAATTTGTACCTCGAGGCAATAAAATAGCCGAGCTCGCGGTCACCAGCCAAACGGCAAACGGCCGAGCAGGAAGATGAAGGTGCTGCTGATCAACGAAGGCGCGCTGACGGACATGGAGGTGCTGCAGCTGATGCAGGAGCGCAAGGAGCAGCGGCTGCACAAGTCGGCCAACGTGGCGTACGCGGAGCGCAACTGGATGGACCACAAGGTGCTCAAGTTCCTGACGCAGAGCCACTCGCGGTGCGCGCAGCTGACGGCCGCGGGCGTCCGCGACTTCTCGCGGCAGGTGGACCAGGCGGGGCTCGCGCTGTCGGCCGGCGAGAAGCTGCAGTTCATCAACCACGTGCCCCTGGAGCTCGTGGACGTGCACCTGATCGTCGAGGACTGCGCCGGCCGCTTCGGCGAGCAGCAGGTCGAGGAGCTCGTCCGCATCGTCGAGCGCACGCTGGCCGCGCCCATGCTCGAGAAGCGGCGCCAGGAGCAGGCGGCGGCGCTGCGAGCGGCCGCAGGCGACGAGGAGAAGGAGGTACCCGAGGATGAGAGCGAGTAGGCCAGGCGGGGGCGAGGACGCGCTTTAAGGAGCCAACATGTAGATTTATGGGGGAAAGCTCAAGCGTGCATCTTGTTGAGGGCACCCTGGCCTTCCAGACGCATGGAGAGGACCGGCATCTCCGAGCAGCAGTGTTAGCTCCGCGTGGATCTCATGCGCGCGACAACGGCCGGTTCGACGTGCGCGTCGGAGGGTATCCGCGCGTGCGGCATACCAGGCCGCGTACATCGGCGCCTGCCGATCCCAAGCGTGGCCCTGTCCGACGTGCCCAATTGCTCATCAAAGCCTTCTGTTGGCGTCGCCATTCACCAGCAGCAGGCATCTGGCACCTGTGCGCAGTTCGGTGAGCTTTACTTGCTCGCGGGTGGGCGGGTCGGCGACCACGGACAAGCTGCCGATACCGTCGGACACTTCGCCGTGCAGGTGGAGGGGGATTCAAGTGCACACCATCCACGAATCTGCCCGATCATTTCATGCCGCAGCTTGAAGTCACTGCGTCGGCATCAACGGACGACGAAGTCGTCCAAGCGGGCAGTGCACACTCCTCCAGCGACGACCGAGAGCGGGCTTTATCACCGGTTCAAGGCTGGGACGCGAACGGTCAGTCACGCCTTTCGTTCCAACTTGAGTGTGGCCATGGCTGCCACCGCACTTGGTCACGGGAGCCATTTCGCCACCAATGGACGCCAAAAAGACCACGAAAGAGCGGGGCGTGACATCATCCGTCTCGTGGGTGTACAAGATAAGCCTCCGGGTGGAAATCATCATGCAGTCGCTGCTGATCGCAATCGATGTCGGACTCGTGTACTTGCGCCTTCGGATGGCGACCCAGAACGGCATCAAGAGCTTAACGGGCGTCTTCATCTTCACCATGAGCTGTATCGTGGTCATAACGAACGGCAAAGCTGCATTCGTGCCAACCGAGCTCACGCTCGTCGCGACTTGCAAGAGAGACTGGATATCACTTTGCTCGTGTGTATGCTTCTGCTCGCGGAGGGAGCCATCCGGTAGCTAACCTGCACAACGGTCACCGCTCGTGGGCGAGCCGTGTGATAGCCGACACACATCGATCCCGGCCTCACAGCAGCCAGCACAGTCGCATACCCAACAACGGTAGATGGTTGCCGCTATACTTTTGCTCGCACATGCGGCCTTTTCCCGAAGATCGAGCCTTGTGCTTCTAGAAGAACTCCATGTGTTCAATGGACTGTCAGTCGAGTGGTAACACATTCGTGGCGAACACGTCCACACGACTTGACCGCCGGATTCGTGCGCTTCGGGACCCCGTTGTGGTATGTTGGCAAAGGCCCCGGCTGTATCTACGATGACCTTCACAAACGGCTCGAGATTGACCTCCGGGTCGGTCAGCGGAGTTTCATCCGGCAGCGCACGCTCTGCGAGACCGCACCCGCCATCACCTGCATTGAAGACACGATCAGCATGATCTCTGACCGGAGCGGCAAGCTTTGTCGTTTTCTCCGACACGTTTCTCGCCCTCTCCGTGGACTCTGCCTGCTTGTCGCCATGTGAACCGGGGCGAGTGTTGACCTCGACGCCAGATCGCCTTCTCGGTCGAACTCGACCGTTCCAGCATTAGTTTAAGCAGCCGACCCCCATCGTCGCCAACCATTGATGCGACCGCCAACGCACGGCACACGACAGGCAACGACCTGAAAGGCGCTGGGTGTGGGAAATGCGGAAAACCAGTCGAGTCGGCCGCGGCCGCGAGGAGCTTTGCTTTTCGTCGGTCAGCAGCGCCATGGACGCCTTGCAGTTCAATACAAGAACTCAACACCGCTTTGGCATGGCCGCTTTCGGTTCCTTCGTTGTGTCTCCGAGCTGCATCAGTGGAAAGCTTCGGCCAGACAGCCCGCGTATTATTTCGTCCGTTGAAGCAGAGCGACCGAACGCTCTCTGGCCCGCCGCTGGGGCCAGGCGCGGACCAGAAACGAACCGGCCGAACGCTCTCAGAGAGGGCTCAGTCGGTCCGTTTCCTCCGGACTTGGGGCGTTACTGCCGTCGGTCGGCTCCAATCGGCGGATCGCCTTGCTTGAGAGGAGTCAGACAGCGGTTGAGTGGCGGACTCATTCGTCGGAACAAACGGCTCGGGTGAGTTCTGGGCCGCGCGTCACGTCGCACTTCGCCGTCGCTGGCTTGCCACAAGGAGAAGGCCCAGCTGTGCGCGCCGTTACACGGACAATCGAGCCGCGAGGAAGGCAGCGACTCACGAAGAGCCGTGTCCTGTGCAACGTTGTCGGCCGTCCGGTGTTCAGATGAAGAAATTGGCGAGTTCTGCACATTTTCGCTCTATGGCGCTCGCTCTCTTGGCAGCGGAGCGCGAGTCGCGACGACAGCAAGAACAATCCCCGTCTGGGCAACGCTCTGCCTCGACAACGAGGCCCGACCAGCAGAGCGCTCATTCTCACTTCTTCTCTGCTAACCAGAGACAAAACTTTACCGAAAGACGACACTTGGACATCCTTCCAGGGCTCCGACGCTGAGGGTGCCATGACGAGGCACTTCACGTGGCTCGTGCTTACCTTCGCGCTTGTCGCGGGGCCGCTTCTCGACCAGTCAACACTCGTGCTGGCTCAGTCGTGTACGACGCAGGAGACCGGCGTGCAGTACACGGGTGTCACAACAGGCTCGCCTTCTACCACGACCACCGCTGCGTTGTGTT
>JAADYB010000873.1:0-11844 GCA_023338075.1 Phytopythium litorale | reverse complement strand
TTTATTTTGTTGTATGGTTTCCATTCAACGCTTTCGCGAAATGAATCAATGCAACTTGCATGTCAACTCTGCGACTGAGCGGTTGATCGCCTCACCCGACCGCGCTGCTACTGCTGGATGGGACGTAGCGGAACTGGCAAATGGTCTGGTCACGGCCGCCGACGGACAGCAGGAACGCGTCCTGCGCAGTGAACACGCAGTTGGTGATGTGGGACGCGTGGCCGACGTACACCCTCGCTGTCGGGAGGTTCGACGCCACCACCGACGACCCCAGTGCCGACACGGAGGTGCCGACGGACCGACCGCGCGGAATGCAAGGGTGTCGAAACAGTCGGACGCGGCAGTCGTCGCTACCCGTCGCCAGCACACGGCAGTCGCGGCTGCGGGAGACGGCGTTCACGTCGCTGCCGTCGCTCTCGGGCGGGTAGATGCCCTGCACCGGCCAGCCGAACGGACAGCTCCAGGTCTCCCACTGCGCATCCCGCACGGCACTCGCGGACACGATCTGCTTCTTGGCGCGCACGTCCCAGAAGAGCAGCTCGCCGGCACCGGCGCTGACTGTCTGGAGCACGCCGCCGTCCTTGGAGAAGTCCATGTGGCTCACGGCAGACGAGTGGCCGTGCAGCTCGCCAATCTTGCGGTACGTCCGTGCGTCCAGCAAGTGCACGACTCGGTCCTGGCTGCCGACAGCGAGGACTGAGTCGTCCGGAGAGTACTTGAGCGCGCGGATGGCGTTCGAGTTCGCCTTCCACTCTGTTACGACAGCGTCGCAACTGGTTGAGAGCACGCGGACGACTCCGTCGGATGCACCGACTGCCAAGTGGCTGCCATCGCACGAGAAGGCCAGCGATCGAAGCTGATGGCGCTTTGAAGATGCACTGACCGCTCCTTCCCATCGATAAAGCGCCAACAGTGAGCGAGTTGGTGCGTCCCACAGCCGAACCGTACCGTCGTCGCCAGCCGTGGCGAATTGGAGCTTGGTCGGGTGAGCGTCCAGAGCCCATAGCTCGCCCGCCGCATGCCCTCGCTGGTGAACAACGAGTCGGTAGTTGTCAGGCGAACTCTGCCCTCTTGAGGCCGCCTCCTCCTCCTTCACCAGCTCGCACATCTCGCTGCCAGCCGTGACGATCAGCATGCGTCCGTCACGAACCGCCAGCGACTGTATCTTGGTGCTTGTCAGAGACGGCGAGCTTATCAAGATTGTTGTTGTCAGCTGAACAAAATCGATGGCTCGCAGAATCTCCAGCTGTGCATTCCAGACGCAGATCTTGCCGTCGTGGCCTCCAGAGAAGACCCACTGGCGCTTCCGGTCAACGGAGAGCGCTGGGATTGGGGTGCTTCCATGAGCGGCAAGCTTCACATCGACGCATTTGCGGTCCTTCCACAGGTACAGACTGCCGTCCGACTGGCTGGAGACCACCATCTGGGGTTTGAACAGGTGGGCAGCCTGCAAGACGGTCACTCGAGCGTTGCACTTCTTGTGGCTGCTGAACAGCGCGCGCTTGACGCTCCCAGCGGCAGCACCACCAGCGTTCGCTCCATGATGAGAGCCTGTTGGCTGCGAGCGCTGGTAGAACAACAGGTGTTGCTCACCGCACGTGACGGCGTCACCATCGTCGTTGATGCCAATCCCCCACACGCGCTGCTTTGACGTCTTGACGTGTGTTAGTAGCTGCACTTGGAGCCCACCGCCTTCTTGAAGACCGTTGCTGTTGCCTCCAGTTCTGGGCCGGCCATTCACGACCGCGTAGATGGCGAGCAAGTGGTCGTCCTCCATCCCAACGGACGCAAACTGCTCGCCATTGGGTGAGAAGCTCAGCAAGAGAACTCCGCGAGCATGCACTGTGGCCACTTGAGCCATGGTGCTGCCACTGTTGGCGTCCCAGAGGATGATCCGGGGTGACTGCTTACTGCCCACACCGCACTCACCGGTCACCACGAGGTCCCCGCGAGGATGTACCGCCATGGCAGAGATGGCGTTCGAGCCGTGACCCTGGTGCAAGAGTTGGGTCTGCGTCTTGGTGTTGTACACGATGCCGATGGACGCCGAAGAGCACACGATCTCCCACGCATCGTCAGCATAGAACGCGCAGTTGCTCGCGGTCGCGCCGAGGTTGATACCGTACACAAACTCGAGATGCAGCTCCTGTTCAGGCGGTGAGGTTGGATCGACTTTGCCCTCGACGTAGTTGGACGGCTCCCGAATGGCGCCAGCCCACGGCCGAACGGCAAGGAACTCGTCACCTTTGGCATCATTGTCAGTGACTGCGAACAGATTCGTCAGGTCCTCTGAAGCTCGGTACGTCGTGCCAGCTGAACAGGTTGTCGAAGGTTCAATCGAAGCAGCGGCCGAGTCGCTTGGTCCATCGCGAGCTGCTTGTAGGCGCTGGAGCTGCCGCAGCTCGTCTTCGTAGTCGGTTCGCCATATCAAGACGGAAGTATTGCCGTCGTAGTTTCGACCGAGCATGACGAGAAACTCGTTTCCGTGGCTGAATTCAGCGCGTGAGACGGCCGTGTGAGCTGAAAAAAAACCATGGTACTCCTTCGCCATCGCATTGGACGCCGTCCCTGCGGGTAGAGGGTACCAAGAGAGCAACACATCCCCGCTCTCGGTGCCGACAGCCATCGTCGGGAGTTTCGAGCGCCAGTTCTCGCCACCGCCTTCGCTCTGGATGCGGCACAGCGTCGATACTCCAGCACCGCAGAGCTCGTCGAGTCCAGCGACTGGCCCTGATAGCGGCAGTGTCCACGTCGCCCACTGGTCGTCGGACAGACTGCACTCGATAGCGCTAGTGGATGGCGAAGGACTCGCGTTGCTAGGCTGTAGAGGCCACCGAAGGATTTGGTTGTGACGGCGCGAGGTCGAGGACTGCAGCCACTTGGCATCAACCGAAAAGTCGAGCGCGGTGATGGGTGATGAGTGGCCGACAAAAGTGTGGAGCAGCGAGTGGGAGACCTTTTCACTTGCGCCGCCTGCTTCCGGAGGGCTCGCATAGATGTAGATGATGAAATCGGTGCACGCGAGGGCAAGCAAGCACTCGTTCGAGCTCCCACTGGTCCCTGGCGCGTACTTGAGCATCGACGCGTAGTGAGTCGTCTTGGACTCACCAAGAGTGAAGACGTCGATTTCTTCATCCAGATTCGCACCGTTCAGCACGTGAACACTGCCGCTTGAGAAGGAGACGGCGAGTCGACTGCCAAGGGGATTCCAGCACACCGCGCACGCCTCCCCGGCATTCTGGAACTGGCGCGAGTGGACCAGTTGATCGGACGTCAAGTTCCAGACGCAAGCCACGCCGCTCGCAGAGCACAAAGCCACCCACGGCTCTCGCGGATGCAGTGCGATGTCTTCCACGTCAAGGACACTGTTCAGTAGCACCGTTGCTTCAGAGATGAGCCGCCTTCCGTCTCCTTGTGCACTGCTTGATGGACCACTTTGGCTCGGGAACAGGTCGAGTTCCAACCGCAGAATTTCGCCAGAGCTGAGCACAACGAGCGCGTCGCTGCTCTCCTCCACGAGCTGGAACCCGATCAGGCGTGACTTGGCGCGCTGTTTCATCGATTCAGCTCCAATTCCATCCACATGGACCACTCGTTGGCTCCCTTGAAGCTCTTGAACCTGCCAATTGAGCGAAAACACCGAGGACGCGCGTACAACTTGAAGGAACGCTCCAGCTTTGACGCCTTGCTGGTCAGCGGCGCATTGCCACAGGATGATTCCACCATCGAGTGTTGCTCCAACCACGTGGCGGTGAGATGGTGCATATGCGAGCGCAATGAGCCCTTTCGTGATAGCACCACCGACTTTCGATGGCTCACTGAAGGCGGCGCTGGCGTTCGGAATGGCATAGGTGTGTGCTGCGACTCCGTCGGCCCATACCACGACCGTCCCGTCCTCCGCACCAGTCAATACAAACCCTCCAACGGAGACGGCGCAAAGCATCGTCTGAGCAAGCGCGTGGTGACCGAAGACTCCTTGCTGGGAGTTGATGATGCCCGTGGCCACGTTCAACCTCCAGAACGTGACATGGTCGACGCCACCACTGACGAAATGCACCACCGGGTAGTCACTGGCCCCACCTTGTTCGTGTGGAGGAGTGGCCACAAACTCGCCAAAGAGCACGGGCGACTTGGTCATCGCTGCGCTCGCAATCAGCGGCGACTGCTGCTGCTTCCACGCGTAGAATACCAGCGAGTGCACGTGCTGGTCGTTTTTCCAGATGACGGCGACTAGATCCGTGCTGCCGGCGGTGGCGTTGGCCCCTGAGCGCGAGTACATATCCGACTCGAGGAAAGAGACCGAAATGAGCGTCTTCCCAAATGTACTACCGTCGCTGGTGATAGAAGCAACTTCACGAAGCCCGCTGCTGTCGTCGTTTGGCGAGAAGAAGATCACCATTCCATCGTCTCGGCTCCCAACTGCCATCACTGGCTGTGAGGGATGGTGAACAATGCACGAGACTGCGTGGCGAAGTCTGGAGCGAGTGGTGCTGTGACGAGACCCGCGTCCGCTTTGAAGATGTCGCATCACGAGAAGCGTGTCAACGCTGTAGACAAATCGACTGGCGGACAGCGCGAGCATGCGGTTGATGCTCGCTCGCTTGCAATTGAAGCCGAACGCGAAGGACAGCGACAGGTCCAAATCGGGAGCTTCAGTGCACGCAACAGGCGCGGCCGAAGTCGTCACGACGGTGGAGCTTGTCGTTGCGCCTGAAGAAGCTGAGGGTGGCTGAGGATCGGTTGGGCTGTTGGAGGAAGGTGGGTAATACACATCATCGAGTCCGAGCGACGCCAGCTTGGTGAACAACTGGCTGTAGTCGGAAGGTGGACGTGGCTGTGTGTCCTTCATCTCCTCTTCAACTCGCCACTGGCAAATGGCCGAGCCGCCCCGGCTGCTAGTGATCGCGAACGAGTCTCGGAGCGCGAAGTCGCTGCTGCAAACTGGAGCCAAGTCCGTGTCGCTGCCTTCCCAGCGGCCTAACGAGCTGTCGGTCACAATATGCGCACTCTGCATCACTTTCGTCAGGGCGACTGGTGCCCGCCTTGAGCACGGAAGGCCAGCTACGGCAACATCACCCGAGTCGGAAGCCGTGAGCAGCGCCAGCCTCTTGTTGTGACTTGCGACGAGTTGAAACGAGCTCTGAACCTTGTCTCTGTTGTTGCTCTCCCTCCAGCGTATTTGACAGCTGTACGTTTGCCATTCAGCTGCTCGTACGAACGGCGAAGCGCTTGACAGCTGTGTGGATGCCCGCCGTCGAAGATCCCAATAGAGGATCACGCCGTCACGACGCTCACTCCGCAGCAGATTCCCATCCACACTGAAGTCGAGCGATGTGATCGGTTGAACGGCGGACGCGGCGACTTCATCGTACTCATGTGGCTTCAGCAGCACGTACCGTGAGAGCCGAAGCAATCGGCGCTGCCCCTCGCTTCCCTCGCCACCAGAAATCGTGTCCTCGATGCGGTAAATGTAGACCAGGCCATTCAACCGGCCCACGGCGACGGTCTGATCATCAGGAGCGAACCGGAGAGCAGAAGCGGCCGCGGACGTGTTCTTCATCGTTGATATTGGCGTCAGAACCATACTCCGGACACTGCAGAGCATTAGTGAGCCTTCATGACCGCTGACTAGGAGCAAATCGCAACCATTGTTGAAAGCAAGCGAGACCGGCGAGAACGTCGTGAGGCGAAGCTGGGCAGTGCAAAGGCGGCGGCGAAGGCACCAGAGCTTAACACACTTTGCGCTCGCGCTGAATGAAGCGAAGAACGAGCCCAGATGCGCGGTGGCGGTCCCAGACAGACAATTTCTCAAGTGTCCAGTCGCGACAAGGTGGCTCTCGCGTCCGGTTGCAGTTGCCGCTGTGTTGGAGGCTTCATCCGAGAGCTCGATGATGTTTCCCAGGCGAGTGGCGACGAGGAAGCGGTGCCGTCGAGGGTCGTACGCGAGGCTGCTGACGCGAAAGTCTTCGTTCTTGAGCACAATTGCTGCTTCTCGATCCTTCGGAGACTGCGGGTTGACTTCCGCGGCACCAAGGAATGTGTGGAGGTCGATTGGGCTACCGATCGGCTTGAGCGTCGAGTCCCATTGCTTGATCTGTCCGTCCTTGCCTGCCGTGAAGAGCACCATCGAGCGATAGGATAGCAGCGCAGTGGTGACGCTCTGCTTTGGCTCATGGGCCTGAACCACCTGCGTCAGCTTCCGCCGCTGGAAGCGGAGAAGCTCGCCACGTGCAGTGCCAACGATCACGTCTTGGACTCCGTAGTAAGCCACGCTCAGACAGTTTGGGACGGAGTGAAATAGCGGCGACACATGCCGTGACTGTTCACTGGTAGGCAGCAGTTGCGGCTGCTTCTGCTTGAAGAAGCGTCCGTCCACCTGGTGGAACGCTACGAAGTGGGTGCCACACACGACGATCTCGTCTCCGTCCTCACTCAGCGCCATGGCGAGTGGCCGCCGCTTGCTCTTGGTCAACGCACTCGCTCCTGCTCCAAGCGCTCGTCCAGATGCCAGAACAGTCTCTTGCTGCCAGTTCCAGAGCGCCATGGATGCGTTCACGTCGCCACCGATGGACGCGAGCAGCATCTCCGTGTGACGGTGGGTCTTCTTGCTCAAGTGGCTGCTTGGGAGAGAGGAAGACGCTCCGGATCCGATGGGCTGGGCGTGAGCGTTATGGATCGCAGACGTCGCCGCCGACTTTGGCGCCGGAAAGGCCACATGCGAGATGCCTTGCTCGTGGAAGTTGCGTAGAATAGCAAGGCACTGCAGTGTGTTCCCGTTCCACACGTGGATCTCTGCACCAGTGTCAATACCGTTGGGAGAAGTGGCGGCCCTATTCCCGTCCGCAGTCGCGACAATCTCCCCACTCTCGTTCACGTCGAGGCACTGGATAAAGCGCTTGTGGCGTCGGTAGTAGCGCTGCTCGTGACGCGCGGACGAGTACACGACGGCGACGTTCCCCACGGTGTACACCACCTCTCCAGACCCCAGGAACCGGCAGTTGTTGCGGCTTCGGGGTCCGTTCGTGCCGTACACCCAGTCCAGCTCGAGGTTGACGGGCGGTGGCGTCAATCCCGCCTGGTTCTCCTCGATGAAAATGGCATATCCAGACTCTTCTTGTGTCATCGCGCGAGAGCAGCGGCTGAATGGCCCTTGGTCTGGTGAATCAACTTGGGGAGCGACTGGTACCACGTTGCCGCTTTCCTCTTCCAAGTCGGAGTCTTCGTCGCTGCCGTCGGGGAGCGACAGCTCCTCTTCGAACCCGGTCGCTTTCTCGGCCACGAGTCGGAACTGCTCGACCTGCAGCATGAAAGAGCGATTGCTACGAGCCCACGCGACGAACTCGTCGTATCCGAGCGTGTCGCTGCCGTCCTTGTCATAGCGGCGGAAGGCGCTCTCAGCGAGCTCCAGACATGCCATCATGACGTCGAGCGGCGAGCAGCTGCTGTCGATGCTCGCATTGTTGGAAGAGGCCGCGCTCTGGTCGGTCAGCAGACTCATCCCGATCCACACCGACTTCATCAGCAGCGCCTGCACTCCCAACGCATGCATTAGTTGTATGACGACGAGAGCAGTGACTAGTGACGGCTTACGAGCTCGGTCGTGGAGAGCGACCCATTGTCGTTGAAGTCGAAGAGCTCGAACGCGACTGCATCAGCATTTCACTCGCAACGTTAGCCACCTGAACTTCTTTCCCCATCAAGCAGTCAACGACTGAGAGAACGCACACTGCGCCTTCTCCTCGAACGTCGCTCGGCACACGCAAGTAAGCGCGGCGAGCAGCTCGAGGCCGTCGATGCGGCCGTCGTGGTTTGTGTCCAGTGCGTCAAAGACATCTTTGGACGCCACGGCCTCGGGTGCCTTGAGCAGCAGCAAGTCTTCGAATTGGCTCGCGGTCACAGCCAATCCGAAGGTCTTCTGGAAGCGGTCGCGCAGCTGCTGGACGTCCGGCAGCGTCCCTGGCACCAGGTGAGAACGACGTGAGGAGCGGACACCTCGACGAAGACACGAGCTACAAGGCGTACAGCGTGCAAACTCCTTGGCCTCGCGCCGGAGCTCGATCTCGGCGTCGATCCAGCGCAGCGCCGGTGCATTCACAGCCCCCATGACCCCCTCTTCGCTGCCGAGTTGGCTCTCTTTCGATGGATACGACGCGATCTGCGTGGGCTCGGAGCCTTCATGGGAGCCGTCGGATTATGAAACGTCGCGACGATTGAAGATCCTGTGCGGGCGTCCGACTGCAGGCGCCTCAAGAATCTTGAGTCAAGAGCGCCAATCAGGTCATCATGGACGCGTTGGATCGTGCGGCTCGGAGTAGAGTGAGTCGACCAGAAGGAGACAGTCGGACATCTCCTCTCTTGAGTCCGAGCCATGCGATAAATCCAAAGCAGGAAGCGATCGACTCGAGAAGACGGAGAGAGGCTCCGTGCCTCAAGGGGTCAGAGCAGTTGCGCCTGTTTGCATGCGCGAGTCTGGCGCGACGTGCCGCCTCCGAGCGTCCACGGACGGTCGCCAAGCCAGGTCTGGCACCACGGAGGTGTTCGCACAGTTGGCGACCCAGTGGATGGGGCGAGTGCCGAACTGGACAGCGCTCGTCCTCGCTTCATGGTCCCTCCCTTCCTCCCTCCCTCCAACGCGTTGCTTCCTTCTGTCCAATGTGGACTGGCGACTCCCGACGCCTCTGGATTGCACGTAGACGCAGCTATCAAGCGACGGTCGTGCATTGGCCACCTCGAAGGCGTTCGACAAAGCGGTGGCCTGTCCTCAGTCGGCCATTGCTGAGGTGCCGTCTTGGTCGATGAGGTCGGTCGGTCGAACGTGCTTGCCACTTTCTTGCTCTAAAAATGCAACGCTGGAAGGAACGCGCGCGATAACCACCTCGTGCGTTCTCCAGGCCGTTGCCACTGGAGGAGAAGGAGGAAGGAACGCTGCAAGTGGGAGTGTGAGCAGCCCGCAGCCTTGTCCGGATTGCAGGAGAAGCACAGCCTCACACAGCAGCTTTCGCAACGGCTAACGAGCGCCTCAGAGCTATTTCCATTCCCCCCACGCGGTCTGCGAGCTCTCCTCTTGATCCACGAAGCGGGCAGTTTTGCTTCCTGCCGCCCTTCATTCCGCCCACGGCGTCGCTCAGTCGACCACCTGCAGGACTCGGTCTCCTCATCCCAACGCCACGTCCGACACCAGGAATTGACGCGCCACGAGCGACTCGAGCGCCGCGATGGACTCGCTGTACGTGGCGTGGCAGCTCACGGCGCTGAGCTCGTCGCTGCTGGCGGGTGGTGGCATGTGCTACTTCTTCTACAAGTACCCGCGCGCGCGCGTGCACCCGGGGCCGGTGCTCATGTGCATCCTCGTGAGTCTGACGGTCACCAACGCGACTCGCGTTGCGCTGCTGACGCTGCAAGGCGCGGGTGGAGACGGCCACTCGGCCGGCGCGGCGCCAGGGACGCTGAGCGACATTGCGAACCTCGAGCTGTCCGGTAGCGTGGCCGAGCCCATGCGCGCGTACATCCCGTTCTTCTTCTGGTGCAGCTTCTTCTTCTACACGTCGGCGACGCTGTGGTACCTCATGCTGGCGCTGGACCTCATCTTCTCGCTGTCCAACCCGTTCCTGCCCTTCAACGCCGACAACGTCAAGCACCACGTCTACGCGTGGCCAGCCTCGCTGCTTTGGTGCGCCATCTTCCGCTACGTGTTCAAGAACGAGAGCGGCGAGCACTCGGCGCACGTGCTTCTCTATTACAACCTGCCCGCGTACGCCGTGCTGCTGTACATCACAGGTGCGCTCATGTTGGCGTGGCGCCGCTCCCGCCGGCTCGAGACACACGCGCACGAAACCACGCGCATGATGGCGAAGCTCATCCTGCCGTACCTCGCGCTCTTCGCCATGGACGTCGGCGTCACCATCATCTTGTACGTCGCCGAGGTCGCCATGGGGAGGCAAACAGCCACGTCCAGCGCGCTGGACCAGCTCGCGCTCGTCATCGAGATGCTCGGCGTGTTCGTGCTCTTCTGCCGCGACGCCGGCGTGTTTAGCGCCATGCACAGCTCGAGCAACAGCAGCAGCAGTCGAAACAGCGCCGTCAACCCCCACACGCAGCGCACGAGCGCGTTCAACACGCAGCAGCTGCAGCAGATTCAGCTGCAGACAACGCCGACGCCCGCGACGAGTTCTGGCGAGCCCTCTGGCAAGATCGACGTGCCCAACAAGCTGCGCATGGACGTGATGAAGTACATGTCGATGGGCATCCAGGAGTCGATCCGCCAGGCGCGCATCGCCGAGGACGCTTGCTCGCGCAGCATCATCCGGCCGACGTCGGTTACGGACCCGAGCGGGTTCCGCAACACGGACGTCGCGGGCGACATTCAGTTTGACGACTACAACCAGGTCAAGCCCTTCGGCGTGCTCGTGTTCGGGCAGAAGAACCACAACAGCGTCCTGTCCTTCCGCGACTGCGCGCCGAAAGTGTTCGCCAACATCCGCGACCACTTCCACATCGACTGGGAGTCCTACCTCGAGTCCTTCGACCCCTCCAAGATCCTGAGCGAGCACGGCTCCGAAGGCAAGAGCGGCAACATCTTCTACTTCACATGTACGTCGCTGGTCGTCGCGCTGAGTGGTGCACCGAGTCATCCTCGTACTAACGTGTTGCCATTGACTGACACTCACAGCCAACAAACAGTTCATGGTCAAGAGTGTACCGAAGGAGGAGTTTGACACGCTTCGAGCCATCTTGTACGTTGCCGCAAGTACTTGTGCAGAGGCTTGTCGTGTCGGTCACTCACGGACCTTGCCTTGTCATTACAGACCGCACTACCACCGCTACCTGCTGTCGAACCCGCAGACGATGCTCTGCCGGTACTTTGGCTGCCACTCCATCTCGCTGCCGATCGGGACGCGCCGCATGTACTTCGTCGTGATGCAGAACCTGTTCAACGAAGGGCCGGTGGACCAGCGCTTCGACCTCAAGGGCAACCGCGACCGGCGACAGGCCATCACGGCGAGCCAAGTGGAGCATTTGATTCAAAAGACGCGCGACCAGCAGCCTATCAGTCAGCTGATGCTCGACATTGACTTCCGAAAGCTCAGCTCGGGCATCGCGCTGTCGTATCCGAGCGCAGCGCTGGTGCAAGGCCAGCTGTGCGACGACATTGTGTTCCTCGCGAGCCGCGGGATCATCGACTACAGCATCTTGCTGGGCGTCACGTACCTCAAGGCCGGCGAGCGGTTCCCGTCCATGGCTGCGCAGAGCCAAGGGATCTATTCGAACGACCTGGACAAGATGTACTACGTCGGCATCGTCGACATGCTGCAGCGATACAACTGGCGGTGGACCGTGCAGCGCTGGCTGCTGGGCATGCTGCTCTGCAAGGACACGCACGACGTGAGCGCCGTGCCCCCAGAGGAGTACGGCACGCGGCTGACCGCGTTCGTGCGCTCGCGGCTGTTCGACATCCAGGGCAGCGGCAACGAGGCCGACCACTTCTCGACGCCGCCCAGCAGCAGCAACGCGCCAGGCAGCCAAAAGCAGCAGTACACAGCCGTACACATTGACGTGGACCCGCGCGCGTCCAGCGAGCCGCGGGAGCTGTCCATGTCGTCGCTCGACAGTCAGAGCCTGCTGTTCGTGTCGGCCTCGTCGTCGCCCTCGGTCGCGTACTCCTCAAGTGAGAGCCCGACGTCGCGCCGGACCTCCGAGGGCGCGCGCTCGTCCACCTTCTTCGTCTGACCAGCGGCCTCGCCGCCGTGCGTGCGCCGCCGTGATGCCTCCTCCATCCCCAACGGGGGGGGGGGGGGGGGGGGGGGGGGGGGGGGGGGGGGGGGGGGGGGGGGGGGGGGGGGGGGG
>JAADYB010000872.1:0-11861 GCA_023338075.1 Phytopythium litorale | reverse complement strand
TGCCGCCATGGACGACAGCTGCAGGAAGAGCACGAACGCGAGCTGCAGCTCGCCCAGCAGCTCGCGCCAGTCGCCGCCGAACTCGTCCGTGAGCAGCTCGTCCAGCATCGCACTGGGCACGCCACACGTCGTCAGTGACCGCGGTGGCCAACACTGCCAGCCAGTCACCGCGCACCTGCGGTCGAAGTGGTAGGCTGTCCGCTGCGCACCCGACAAGTCGGCGCGTTTGCGTCGCAGGTTGGTGAACTTGGCGGTGCGCGGCAGGTCCGGGAAGAACGGGACGACCTCGCCGGCGTCGGCGTCGGCGTCGGCGGACAGCGCGTCCGAGTCGCCCGGCAGGATGAGCGCGCCGAGCTCGAGGCCGCAGCGCTGCACACTCTGTCAGTGTCGTGATGAAGCGAGCCCCAGCGTTGGAGGGACGTACGCGCAGGACGGACTCGGAGATGGCCGACGAGAGGCGGTGCCAGAGCTTGGCGTGCTGCTTCGGGTACGCGCCGAGGCGGTCGTCCAGCTGGAAGGACAGCACCGCCTCTGTAGCACACACGAGTCGGTCAGCGCGTCGTGAGGCTCACGTGGCGGGAGCAATGGCGAGCGCTTGACGTACGCTCGAGCGCTTCGAGGTTGAGGCCCGGGCGGGGCGGTGCGAGCTCCTCCTTCTCGGCGCTCCACTCGCGCACAAGGACCTGTGCGTGCCGCTCCACGCGCAGGAAGAAGCCCTGGCGGATGCCATGCTCCTGCTCCTTGGCGCGGAAGACCACGAGGTGGACGCCGAGCGGCAAAAACTTGACGCCCTGGAACTTTGGCCCCGTGCGGAACACCTCGTAGTCCACGCCGAACTCGGTCATCGGCGGCACATCCAGGCACACGAGGAAGCCGCCGAGCGCGCCACTGGCTGCAGACGCGTCTGCGCTGCTGTTCGGGCCGCCGGGAGCGCCCGCAGCGCCGTCATCGCCCTGCAGGACGCGCGAGAAGAGCGTTGCCGTGTCGGTCGCCATGAGCTTCGCGCGCTCCGATTGTGATCGATTGGGGATCGATGGCGAGCCAAACAGCGAGGGGTACATTCATGGGGTTACACTTCGCTAAAATACGATCTGACAACATTCACTCTCGGGGAACAAGTTGAAGCGAGAGGTTACGCCAGCGCCACGGCACCCGCCAACCACACGGTCAGCACCTCCAATACAGACGGGAAGCACCTCGCAGCGGACGACGTGACAGGAGGATCGATGCTCGTCGGTTCGTTGGAGGGGGTCGACGTCCGCGGGCGGATGGCGGTGCCAGCGTCTGGCCAGGAGACGTCGCCGCTGCCACTGCCTCCGCCGCTGGTTGCGTTGTCGATGCTGCCGGCCGAGTCCATTGCCGGCTCCAGAGGTGTCGATGCATCTGCCGGCGCTTCCTGGGCCTCGATGCACTGCATGCTCGCCAGTTGCGCCTCGGTGAACGCGTCTGCATCGCCTGGATGCGTGACCGTGGCTGTGGCCACTGGTAGCGCACTGCCAGGCGTCCACTGGCAGCACGGGTCGCCGAGCTCTTCTCCGTTAGTGGCGCCGTCGCCGTCCGAGTCCTGTTGGCACAGCTCAGGCGTCCACTGGAGATTGGCAGCTTGGAAAGCCCGGCCGAACGCGTTCAGCGGGCCGCCTGAGACGCCATCGGCGTGTCCGAGCGGCCCGTTGGCGTTCGGGATGAGCGCCATGAACGCCTGCCGCGCGGTCACGACACGGCAACAAACAGACCAGGCTGTAGCCAACAGCGCGACTTGGATATCGAGCTTCATCTTGAGCTTCACGCGTTGGGAGAAGGAGGAGCTTGGTGGTGCTGCTGCGGGAGGCGACTTGGCAAGTGACCGCCGCTGTCGGTCGCTCGCTCGCTCGAGCGAGAGCACCGGAGTGATGGATCAATCGACGGCACACGTCACTCCAGCACCCACGGCATGTGTCGCTGTCATACCGCGCTTGAGTCAATCAACAGATCTGAAGGACGCAGCGTCGACTGTCAATGCGGTCGTCAATCAGTTCCGACGCACTGATGGCGACGGTTGGAAACCAGTACGATATCGGTATGCATGTGTGGGACGTTTCATCGCGTCCATCGTGGGGCCGCACGAGTCGCGCGCAGTCTTCCAGCGCCGACTGACGGGTCTCACCAACATCTCTGCCCGAAGCCATGGCGTCGTGGGTACGGCGCGCCGCCCCCCTCCCCCTCTCGGATGCTGCGTCTGACTTCGAAGGTCCCGTGGCGCACTTGCAGATCATGAAGAACGTCAAGGACGGCTCTCGCCGGTGAGGTCGGCGCAGTCACGCTGGCGATCTGAGCGTTGGCTGATGCATAGTGGTGGTTGTGGACGGCAGGATCAAGGACGAGCTCGCGCGGTCCATCGGCTTCGCGTCCGACGGCACGCTGGACCCTGTGCTGGACTACCGCATGCAGCGGTGCGATGCTGGTGATCGGAGAGAGAGAGAGAGGAGGCCGTCTGACACATGGACGCACCTGCAGCTTCACGCGCTACAACGACAACCTGGAGAAGCTGTCCAAGGCCGTGGGCCACTACCAGGAGGCTGCGCAGGCGTACTCGCACGCGTGCGTCGGTCTCTCGCACGCCTTCTCCGAGTTCTTCGAGGCCCAGCTGGACGACTGCGCGCCGGACGACGAGGACCACACGCCGACCAAGTAGGTGCTGCCTGCCTGAAGTGGACATGTGTATGGCGTTGGCGTGGACCTGACCGCTCGCGGCGTGCAGGTCGCTGGCTCAAGGCGCGCTGCGGATGGAGGAGGTCTTCCAGTCGCTGCGTGAGAACGCATTCGACGCGGCGCGCGAGATGCAGCAGCAGGTCGTGGCGCGCTCGATCACACAGCTCAGGCAGAAGAACGCGCACACGCAGCGCCAGCTGCAGGCGCTCCGACAGAAGGTGAGGATCGCTCGGAGGTCCTTGACTGCGCCATGGCCGACTCATGATGTTCTCGCTGCGGCAGCTGATCGAGTACGATTCGGTGCGCCGGTCGGCCGAGTCGCAGAAGAAGAACGCGCCAGAGTTCGAGCGCGCGCAGCAGCGCGTGCAGGCCACCGAGGCGACGCTCGTGGCCATGACGAACGGCATCAACGCCGACCTCAACGCGATTGAAGCGCGGCGCAGCGCCGACATGCGCAACGAGTTGCTGGCGGTTGTCGCCTCTCAGGTGAGTCGCCTGCTCGCACGTGGTTCAAGTGGTGCGAGCGTCCGGCTGATGCTTTGGGGGCTTGCACCTGCAGGTGTATCTCCACTCGCGGGCCCAAGAACACCTCCAGCAGCTGCTGCCGGTACTCCCGGGCATCGCCAAGCCTCTCATGCTGCTCGCGGAGCACTCTCGCGCGCGGCCGAGAGCGAATCCCGCCACCGCGGCGGCCATGGGTGTGCTCAGCTACTCTGGAGAGGCAAGTCGAGGGCTCATTGATGTGCCCGTGGGTTGCGCGTCGACGCCCATGCCGACGACGATGGACGCGGCGAGCGTGCACCCGATCCCCATGAAGCAACCGTTCGCCGTATGTCAGCTTGTCTTGGACATTGGGCCGGCTCAGTACTGACGTTGCTGCTATGATGTGAACAGGAGATGCACTTCGCCGAGAAGCTGGCTGTTGCCACGTACGGCCGTCACTAGCATCGGCACAGAGGAACAGGGTGCGAGAGAGTGAGACTTTAGGTGCAAAGGAGCAGGATGGGCACTTTGCCGCACGAACCCCGTTAACCGCCTCAATATCGCGAGGACATCGCGGATACTTCAAGTTCGTCGTTGGCCTTCAGTTTGAGCGTCACCTATCAATCACAGTGCAACATTGGATGGTCTCTCAGTTGCCAAGCCGTCTATGCTATCCGAGCCAACAAAGCTACATGATCGCTAAACCAATCGATAGCATCGTCTGCGACTCGCTTCATGGTTTATCTCGTCGACGACCGCTTTCTTGACGTTGGTGGTGCCCTTCGATGGCCTTAACGTTGCTTCACACTGCGCTTGGTGGTCGTATCATTCATTGACAGGTTTGGATGGTCCTCGTGCTGTTTTGAGTGTCATGGCGGGTGTCAACGAGCTCGGGTCGAGCTTGAAGTCGCTCCTGGGTGTCGAGCCGGCCGCCGGGTACCGCATGATGGCCATCGAACTGCTCTTGACAATTGTATTCCTCAGCTCTGTTTGAGTTTGCATAGGAGGCACAAAATGTGTGGCGCGTTCTGTTATCTGCCGAGTGCGTCGCCATGCGGCGAGGACGTCATGACTGTGACCCAAGGTTACCTTCACCACGGTAGCCATTTGGCTTTCACGAAGCTGTGACTGCACCAGGTTCACGGCAACGAGTAGTGGTGGCGCGTGTATTTCACTGCCTTGAACGCCAAGCTACCAGCTGACCGATATGGAGCTGCGCGTGACGTATCGCGTGCCTCGATCCTGCTTGATCCTAGCCAAAGCTACCGCGCTGCTGCTCCTCCACCCGGCATGGCAATGGACTTGCTCGTGATCCACCGACTGAAGGGACTCCGCTCGTTAGCTGGCGCCAGAAACGGCGCTGGCGACGACCACGAGGAGCAAGACCCGCTCCATTCCACCAAGCGACTATGCAGTACTTGGAGCGCGGGTGTCGGCGTCACGTGCCGGATTTCGCAACCTCCTTCGCGTCCACGGACAAGCGGTCGATGGGGCAGCACCGCCGGTACTGAAACCACTGTGAGATGCACTTCTGGTGGAAGACGTGGCCGCACGGGAGCGCCTCCAGCCGCGTCGGCATCGCTCCGTTGCCGTCCGGTGCGCTTTCGTCCTCGCGCTCCTGCAGGCAAATGACGCATAGCGGCGCTGTGTTGTCGCCTTGGGACGCCGACGGAGCGTTGAGCACCTGCGAAGCCTCCATCCTCTCCTTCTCTCGCGCAGCTAGGTACGTGCGCATGCTGTCGGCGTTCCTGCCGGCCAGACGCAGCGTGGCGGCCATGGTGGCGCGTCGGCAGCTCGGACCGGCCCTTGTCGGCTGTTTGTGCCGCAGATACGGCTTCTCTGGCGGGGAAAAGCGGTCCAGCGCCTCCGCGACAATGTGGCCGACTTGCGAGGCCAAGTCGCGCTTCCTGGGGCCATCCAGGGCGCGCGCAAGCCGCCGCGCCGCGCCGCCACCTGCCTCTCCGCCGAGCTGCTTCATGCGGCGCTTTGAAGAACAGTGTCCAGTTCCGAGTCTCGCAGCTGTCACTACCTCGCTTTTGTGGCATTTTTGGTGGTCTGCTTGATTACATTTGATTGGCTAAAAATAGCAATGAGTGCATATTTCCCACCAATCCAACGCGTCCCTCGAGTCCAAGCACCCTCCAGGTCATCCCTCCCACTTCCTTCCAAATACACCCGGAATCGAGCACGTCGCCCGTCCTGCCCGCCCAACAGCGCCGCAGCCTCTGGCGGGGGGCGTTCTGACGGTCAAGCAGCGAACGGATCGAGAGTCGACGCAGGATGAACGCCGCGATCGTGCGCCACGCGAGCCGCTCGGCCGCCGCCCGCGGCGCGCGCTCGTTCGCCAGCCACGCCGGCGGCAAGCCCGCGCACGTACACATGCCCGAGACGGCCATGCTGACGGCCAACGGCACGCACAAGTTCGTGCGCAAGGGCTGGGAGTACTCGACGTACATGGGCATCGTCGGCGGCCCGATCGTGCTCTACCTGGGCCTGTCCAACGCGCCCGAGACCGACTCGGAGTTCTTCGCACGGTGCGTGTCGTTATCTGCTGTCGCCTACTCGATACGGATCCCCCTGGTCGCTGACGGTGGTCGATGCGGTGGTCCATCGGCAGGGAGGAGGCGTTCGCCAAGCGCCGCGGCCACGAGCAGTTCGAGGTCGTGCGCCGCCCCAGCGGACCCATTTACTCCCGCTACGTGTACGAGCGGGTGCGTGAGGCAGCTGTCGTGCCGGCTGTCGGCTGTCCCTCCTCGTTAACGCGTCGTGTGTCGTCGAGCAGGAGGAGATCGGCGAACGCCCGACGCTGTCGTAGACGTGCGCGGATGCGGGCACAGGGACGGAGACAGGAGAGAGTCGGCCAATGTGAAATGAGACTTTCCAGTCCAGAGCTCGGTGTGGAGGAGAAGACAGACCCCTTGTTCTCCCAGTCTATCGGTGCATCACCACCCAGCGAGGAGCTCGCGGATCTGCTCGCCAGTGCCGCAGCTCGTGGCGCTGGTCCCGCGCGGCGCGTGCTGCTTGATGAGCCCCGCGAGCACACCGCCGGCGCCGAGCTCGAGGAACTCGGTCACGCCCTGGCCCACGCAATAGTCGACGCTCTGGCTCCACTTGACGGGGCTCGTCACCTGCGCGCTCAGCACGTCGCGGATCTCGGCCGGCGACTTGTCCGTCGCCTCGGCCTCCACGTTCCATACCACAGGCACCAGCGGCGGCCGGATGGCGCCGGCGGTCAGCAACTCGTCCAGGCGGAGGCGCAGCGCGTTCGCCGCAGGCGCCATCAGCGAGCAGTGGAACGGCGCGCTCACGTCCAGCATGACCGCTCGCCGCACCTTCTTGAGCGTCTTGGCCGCGCCGACCGCTTCTTCGACGGCTGCGCGGTCTCCGCTCACGACGATCTGCTCGCCAGCGAGGCGGTGAGCCTCGACTGCAGCATGAACGCATCACGTCGCCTACATAGTACCTGCTTGTTCGAGTTGTAGTTGGCAACCTGGCACACGAGCCGTGTCTTGTCGGCCGCGATGCGGCACACCTCCTCGGCGTCGGCGGCGCTGACCGGCATGAGTGCGGCCATAGCGCCTTGGCCGGCAGGCACAGCCTCCTGCATGGCGGACCCGCGGTGGTGCTGTCGGCAGTCTCTGTCAGCTCCTGCCGCGCTGCTCCCCCCACTGACCGCCCCGCTGGTAGACGTACAACTAACGCCACGGCGTCGGCGAAGTCGATCGCGCCGGCGGCCACCAGCGCCGAGTACTCGCCGAGCGAGTGGCCGAGCACGAGCGGCACGTGCGGCGCCGCGACCTCCAGCCCTCCCTCGCGCTGCGCAGCAGTCGCCACAGCCACGACAACAGTCAGCAGACCGCGCTCCAGCGCCGACAAGACGCAGAAGGAAGCGGTTCACCTGCAGCACGCGCAGCACAGAGATCGAGTGTGCCAGCAGCGCCGGCTGCGCGACGGCCGTGAGCGCCAGCCGGTCGCTCGGGCCGTCGAGCATGGCGCGCCGCAGGTTGAGCCTAGCGGCCTCGCTGGCCTCGTCCAGCACGTCGCCCACCACGCGTGGCCACAGCGACAGCAGGTCCGCCCCCATGCCCACGCGCTGGCTGCCCTGCCCCGGGAACACGAGCGCCAGCCGCCGCGCCATGCTGGTCATCGGTCGCTCGATGCGAGATCGCAAGTGCGTCGGCAGGACCCGCACTTAGCGCGTACCTAAGCGGTAAACGGTAGAAGACGGGATAGTGTACCGGTTTAGACATCTCATAGAGAGGTGATGGCTATGATGGAAGATGTTGGTTGGCCTTGGTGTCCATGGATGTGGACGTGCCCTCCAGGTGCTCAGGTGACTGGTTATTCATACTTGCACTGGTCTGCGGACTCTTCTCGCAAGCAGCAGTCGGTGGTCGAGGACATCTCCATCACGAATGCAAGACAAGGCACAAGAGAGAGAGAGAGAGAGTGAGAGAGCTCGTCTAGAAAAGAACACTTCGTTGGCTGCTTCCCTCCTCCAATGCGTGCATGACCAAGACAGCTACGCGGCGTCATCCACCGCGTCGTCGTCGCCACCCGTCTTCTGCTTCTTGGACTTCTTGTGCTTCTTCTTGTGCTTCTTCGACTTGCCCTCGTCCTCCTCCTGCTCCGAGTCGACGCCGCTCAGGCTCTCGTCGCTGTAGTCGCCCTCCGAGTCCTCCGACTCGTCGCCAGGGCCAAAGTCCGAGTCCTCCTCCTCCTCGTCGTCGTCCTCGATCTCGCCCTCCTCGGGCCCGAGCTCGTCCATGTACTCGTTCAGGCCGCGCTTCTTGCCGCCGCTGCCGCCCGCGCCGGCCGCCGCGCCGTCCGCGTGCGACTCCTTCAGGTTACGGATGCGCAGCTTCTTGGACGTGAGGAACTGGCTCAGCTCGGGGAACTCGCGGCGGTCGATCGCCGAGAAGATGAACTCGCGCGCGGGCTCGCCGCCCACCGACTTGCAGCTGACCAGCAGGTCAAAGTTGCGGCTGGCCGACGAGCCGCTCTGGCCGGCGTAGCGCTGGAACTCGATGAACTCGATCTCCTCGTACCGGATAAACGTCGTGGGCTTGTGGATAAACATGAACGACTTCTCGAGCGGGAAGAGCACGCCCGACTGCGCTTTGACGGCGCACTTGACGGCGCGGTCGCCGCTGTGCGTCTTGAACTTGCCCGACGTGTACACCTTCTTGCCGATGATGAACTTGAAGAGCGTGGCAACGATCTGCGGCAGCGCGCCGGACATGCGCTCGTGGATGTTGCCGTTGTACTTCTTGATCTCGTCGGGCGAGAGGTTCACGTCGATGTGCACGTCCTCCTTGCTCAGCTGCAGCACTAGGTGCGGGTAGCCCTGCTTGCCCTGGCGAATGGGCTCCTCGAGCGAGATAACAAAGGCCGTGTTGATGCCGTTGGGCAGCTCGAGCAGGAAGCAGCGGTTGATGTTCGAGTACATGATCTTGTAGTCGAACGTCTTGCCGTGCATGCGCAGGAAGGAGCCGTAGATCTCGACGCCGTAGCGGCCGCGCGGCGTGAGGAACGTGCCGATGGACTCGTCCAGGTCGACGATGCTCTTGCCCGTGACGGCGCGGATGTTGGCGCGCTGGAGCACCTCGTCGCGGAACTTCTCGGCCGTGACCGTCTCGTCGTCTTCCTCGTCACCCTGGCCCGCGGGCGGCGGCAGGTAGAGCCGCATCTCGACGAGCGTCTCCTCGTCGCCCGCGACCGTGTCGTCCTCGTGGAACTGCAGCTCGACCTCGTTCTTGCCGGGCAGTGCGCACTGCGAGACCTTGTCCAGTGGGATCTCGAGCACGCTGGCGCTACCCTTGGCGTCGCGGAAGTTGAGGTTGGGCCCCTCGAAGCGCATCTCGCCCCAGTTGCCGCCGGCGCTCGCCACCTTCTCGGGCTCCAGCGCGCGGTCGAAGTGCGCCTCGACGTGCTCGCGCAGCACGTCGATGTCCTTGCGCTTGAAGCCCGTGAAGCGCACGTACTTGCCGCCCTTCTGGTACACCTTGACGTGGTGGTTCTTGTCGCCCACGGGGGTCCACAGCATCGTCACGATGTCGTCCTTGAGCAGCTTCTTCTGCGCCTCGGTCGAGCGCGAGCGCCACAGCAGCCCGGACGCCGACAACACCAGCACGCCGTCGCTGTGGCCCCAGAACACGTTGTTCAGCGTCGCGTCCGCCATCTCGTCGCGCTTCCGGTCCGGACTGCCTGCGCGTCGCCCACGAACTCCCCGCGGTCGGTCGGTTGCGGTGCGATCTCCCGCCAAAAGAATGCGCGGGGGCCTCGACGGTTCCCGCCAAACACCTCTCGGTCGTATCATTGGACGAAATGCTGCATCTTTTTGTCCAATCGCCATGATATCATGTGGACAACACCATATTCGGGTTTAAGGCCTGAAATTGATTAAGCCACATGAATTGGAGTTATTGGTATTGGAATACAGTGAACCACGTTACAACAGGCCTCTCCATAGAGAATGTCCACACAAGTGGGATTTGACCGACACAGAAGCTGGAGAGGATGGGGAATTTGGGCTGGTGGCCGCGGGAAACAAGCAAGCTCGCGCGTGAATCGCGGGCCTGCAGACTCTGCAGCGCGGCTTCCATTGCCGTCGGAGCCACGACGATGTCGGAGCGTTGGCGTGTGATGTCACCGACGCCGACCAATGTGAAACCAGCGGCATAAAACCGGGCGGCGCGTCGACCGTCAGCGCCGCCACGAGCGCCACCGACTCGATGGTGATGACTGCGCTCTTGGTGTTTCGAGCAGAGTTGGACGCTCGCCATGCATCAGCCATCCTCAATTCAACAGCTCTAGGTTGACCTAGAAACGCTGAAGCCACCGAAAGCTCGAGACCGCTTTGTGGTCTCCACTGCTGTGCAGTTAGTCGTCGGCGCTGGTTTGACAGTCTCCTCCCTCGCCGACGTGGGCGTTGAACGGATGCAGAAAGCACCAGCGCCGTCGCCATACTCCGTGCCGTGTGCGTACATGTTCAGCCTGGGCTTTGACTCCGTGGCCTGGAGCCGGACGCGTCAACCTTGAAGTGCAAGAATGAAGCGCCGAGACTTCAAGGTGGCGGGAAGAGCGGTGGGCTCAATCACTTGACTCAATTATCCAATGGCACCCTCTCCGACCGTCGGGCACGCTGGGCACACGGCGCAGCTGATGATGGGAAGCGGTCATCACCCGGTGGAGTCAACTGGCGAGAAGCCGTTGATTGACCGTGTCGGTCTTCCCTCACTCTTCGATTTGCGCCGAGACCGACAGCAACAACACCGACAACTCGACTGGGACCACGGCGCTCAGCATGGACACGTCTCGGTCGCCAACCCGTCGACTGCTTCTCGCTTCGCTCGCGTGGATGGCCGCCTCCACTGCGCTCGTGCACGCGCAGTACCGAGACGGAGACACTGTGTGCGAGTTGCACGGGGACTCGAGCAGCTGCGCGTTCGACGCCCTCACGCCCTCGGAGCTCGACGGCAGCACGCTCATCTACCCGGGTGGCGACACGCGCTGTGCCTTCGACGACTTCTCGAACGACACGGTGAGCTACACGACCAACTCGACGTACTTCTTCCAAGTGTTCCCCAACACGGACGGCGACCGCAGCAAGCTGTTCCTGTACTTCCAGGGCGGCGGCGCCTGTGTCGACGACATCACGTGCAGCTTCGGACTCCAATGTGTCGTGCAGACGTTCACGCCCAGCGCGACGGCGTTCAGCACGGGCGTCGCGAATCGCACGGACCCGAACAACGTGTTCAACGACTGGAATCTCGTGCACATTCCGTACTGCACGGGCGACCTGCACGTCGGGAACCACACGGAGATGATCGCGGACGACCCGCTGCTGTCGCTGCTCGACGCTCCCGACTGCCTGGGTCACAACATGACCATCCACCAAGTCGGGTACACCAACACGATGGCCGTGCTGGACTGGGCGTACGAGAACTTCCCGAGTCCGAGCCACATTGTGCTCGGTGGGTCCAGCGCCGGCTCGCTGGCTGCCCAGCTCCTTAGCGCCTTGGTGGCGGAGAAGTGGCAGACCGAGGCGAACGGCATCCCGTACTCGGTGCTGGCGGACAGCTATGTGAGCGTGCTGCCAGAGTCGCATCCCGCCGGCGCGACCATCCAGTATTACGGGAGCTGCGAAGTGGACCTGAACTTCCCGACGACCATCCTGGACGAGTGCGAGAGCGGGAACCTGACGACCATCGAGATGATGACGGCGCTGATCGACGAGATTCCGACCGCCGAGTGGCTGTTCGTGGACAGCGAGGGCGACTACACGCAGCGCTACTACTACGCGCTTCTGGACCAAGGCATTCTGGCGTACCCGTTCGACGACGACCTCATGAGTGAGGCCGACTTCTACTCGGTGCGTACATCACGCACGAGGCTGCTTGTTGATAGGAATTGTCACTCACTTGTGTTGTTTGTTGAGCAGAACATGACGGCCATCCTGCATGCGTACAAGGCGGCGAGCGACAAGGTCTCGACGTTCTACGCCACGGGCGACCAGCACGTGTTCCTGACGGTCAACGACTTCTACCACAACGCCACGAATGACACGACGGGCGAGTACCTCGGCGCGGTGATCACCCGCTGGCTGGACGCCACCAGCTCCATCGACGGCACTTCGGCCTCGTCGTCTTCGGCCACCGGCAGCGTCGGTGGTAGCGTCGGTGGCAGTA
>JAADYB010000871.1:0-11876 GCA_023338075.1 Phytopythium litorale | reverse complement strand
GCTCTCTCTCTCTCCCCGTTCTACCAGCTGGAGAGCCCACCAATGCAGTTAAGCACCACGTCCGGGCGGAAGGCCTCCACACACGCACGCAGGGCGTCCATGTCGGCGAACGTGACGCCAGGGAAGACGCGGACGCGTCTGCTTGCCGAGGTGGTGCTGGACGGCCCCAGCTCGAGCCCCTCCGGCAGCTCGGGCGCCTGCGGGTGGCCGCGCACGGTGCACGCCATCTCGCTGACGGCGCCGTCGGTGTCCTCGCCGGCCAGGAAGCGTCGCAGGACGTGCTGTGCGACGTACGAGGTCGCGCCGAGCACGAGCACTCGTCGCCCCATGTTGGTCCGTTTCGACTTGTGCGCAGGACGCGATACTGGCGGAATGACACGCGTACTCAGATGCAGGTTTGTTTCCATAGTGAGATCAAGCTGTTTTCTTTCGGAATCAGACGAGCAGCTCTTTATCTCGCCCCATTTCTTTGCGGCGACTAGGTGAGTGAGAGCCATGGAGAGCGGCGCGATGGCGGGCGACGGCCTGCGCGCCGTCTCGGTGGACCAGCTCGGCGACATGGCGCACCAGGTGGGCGGCCACGCGGGTGCTAAGGCTGGTGCGTGAACGCAGATGGTCTGACCCCGCTCGGACGCTCCACGGTCGGTCTCTCATCCCTCGTGTCTCGGCAGGGATCAAGGCGTGCGACGGCAAGGTGTTCAAGCCCTTCCAAAGCGGCCGTCGCGGCGAGCGTGAGCACGAGTTCTACGAGCGCGTGCTCCGCTCGAGAGACGCTCCGAGCGCAAGCGGTTCCTCGATGCTGCCGTCGCTCCTCCCGTTGATCCCGCGGTACTTTGGCGTCGTCGAGGTGCCGGCAGCGGCGGAAGACTCCAGTCCTCCTGACAGTGAGGCTCTGCGGTGCAACGAGTGCTCCTTGCTCTAGATTGTGACGTGGTACGTGTGGCGGCAGGGTTTCTGGTGCTGGAGGATCTGACGGCCGGCCGCGCGTGGCCGTGCGTCATGGACGTCAAAGTCGGCACGCGCTCGTACGAGGCCGAGGCGTCCCCGGACAAGATCGCGTACGAAAGGTCCAAGTTCCCGCTGCAGGAGACCGCCGGGTTCCGGCTGCAGGGCTTCAAGGCCTTCGACCCGGCGACTCGCACCTACATTGAGCTGGACAAGCACGCCGGGCGTGCCATCTCGTCGGTCAATGAGCTCGCGGCCACTCTCGGTCGCTTTCTCCCAACCAACGACGCCCTCAAACGCGCCTTCCTCATCCAAGCGGTCAGTGAATATGCACACCCAGCTGTCCAACTGCTCGCTCTAACATCGTGTGAGTGTGATCTCCACCAGTTCCTCAAGCGCCTCGCGGCGTTCCAGACGTGGTTCGACCAGCAGCAAGAGGCCGAGTTCATCGCCAGCTCGCTCTTGTTCCTCTACAACGGCGAGCCCGTCGGTCTCGAGGCGGCGAGCGCCTCGAACGAAGACAGACAGACGCGCATGTTCGCGCCGGACATTCGCCTGATCGACTTTGCGCACGTCACGCACCCGTCGACGCCTCAGCGCGACGAAGGCGTGCGCACTGGTCTCCGGACGCTCGTGAACTGCTTCCAGCAACTCCAAGCCGCGGGAGATCAGCATTGAGAATGTCGGAAGGAATGCGACCAGGGGCCGGAGCGGAACATGATCGACGCCCTCGTTTCTGGAAACAACTGCATGCGTCGCGCGGGCTTTCGCGACAGTCGAAGAGCATGGAGCTGGCGTCAACTGACGTTGAAGTGTGCCCGATGCCGCCGGCGCCGCTTGGACTTGGCGTGCGGTTGAACGCTTTGGGGTTCTCTTCCACCGATTCTTCCCTGGGTTCTTCGACGCTCGAAACTTCTTCCATGGGCTCAAAATAGCGGCGCGTCGCCCAACAAGCGACCTTGGACGTCTCCTGTTGGCCCACGCATGCTGCTCTGGAAGGCGTCCGTTGCGGGTCGCGACGTGGCGTCTCCTTCTGTCTCGACCGCGTCCACCGTGGCACTGCGACTTGAGACTTGAAGCGGCTGTCAGAGACCAACGGATCCCGCGGAGACTCCGGTGGAAGCCACGGTGGAAGGTTGCGAGCGACTCACTGGCAACGGGCGCCGCACGTTCCTTCCACTCTCGGCCGCCTCTTGAGGGTCGGATCCACTTGAAGCGCGTCCTTTGGCTTCGGCTCGCCTCCTTCCTCGCTGCGCAGCCGTCGAGAGGCATTCGCGGATTCGACGCCACCAGCGCAGCCGGCAGGAGATTCCCCACCGACCATGGGCCTGGAGCACGACGCCAAGCGGACGGCCAGGGCCGCCTACTCGATCCAGGCGGCCCCTGTCCGGCCGCTTCTCGTCCGGCCAAACCAGCAGCAGCCCGTGCGGCGGCGGAACCCCGAGCGCGAGGCGATCCGGAGGCAGCTGGACGCCATCCTGCGCGTCCACGAGCCGTCCCGCACGGCCATCGACGTCGACCGGCTGCTAGACGCGTACGCCGGCATGGAGCGCGAACTGCTGGCTTGCTACCGGCAGTTCTACTCGTCCTCGGAGACCTCCAACCCGGGCAACAACAACTCCGGCGTGCGGGTGCAGGTGTCGCCTGTTTCGGCCACCTCTCGGCCGACGCTGCAGCTTCCTCGCACGGCGGTGCCGACGTTCCTGCGGGCCAAGCGCCAGGCCGTCGCGTCCAAGAGCAGCAAGGCGGACGACGTCCGAGGCGCGACGGTCGCCTCGCCCGTGGCGCCTCGCCGCCGCGTGTCCCTCGCGTCACCGACCAAGCAGTCGCTCGCCGGCAACAGCAGCAGCTCGGCGTCTCCGGAGACCGTCGACAACGCGATCGACTTGTCCGCGACCGTGGGAGGCGACGGTCTCAGGCCAGCGCGGCGGCCAACGCCGACGGTCGGCATGTGAAGGAAGGCTTCGGTCGACACTTTGGAGACCAAGAAGGCGTATATTATACCGGTCAAAACTGGAGGGGCGAAGGACGCCAACATGCATCAGGAGGAAGCGGAGCGTAACATGGACAAAAAAAAACTCTATCTTCTATCAGCTCGGTTGCGGTCTTGACGGTCTGATCACCATGGAGGGAGCGAACGGCAGCGGCGGCTCCGACGGGGACAACGAGCCGGGCAGTCGATGTCTGTCCGGCCTAATAAGTGTGCACCCAACGCGCTCGCTGGATCGCTGTCACCTTGGAGCTCGAGAGCTCGAGTGGGGACCGGCCGTCTATAACAGCGTCATCTGCTGCATGTTGTGCATCTGGTGCGGCTGGTAGCCGTTCGAGTAGTACATCATGTTGGGCGGCTGGTTCTGCTGCGGCTGGCCCTGCTCCGACTGCGGACCGCCCTGCACCGGGTGATAGTAGCTGCCAGCACCACGCGCTGAGTGGTTGCCGTACGCCGCAGCGGCGGCCGCAGCCGAATCAGCAGCCGACAGGTGGTGGTGGTGGTACTGGGACGACGGGGCTGGCGCGTACGGCTGGTGGTGCTGTTGCTGCTGCTGCTCCTTCAAGTCGAAGTAGTCAACGCTCCGAGCGTCTTGGTGCTGCTGCATCTCGGCAGCCTTGGACCACTGCTGGGTGTACGGGTTCACGTTGACGGCACCCTGGGGCTTGGCGTAGTCACGAGAGCTGTACGCCGGAGGCTGACGGCTCGACACAGGCGGCAGCGACGACGAGTCGATCGGAAGCCCGTAGTGACGCGAGGGTGCGCCGCCTTGCTGCATGCCAAGCTGGTCGTACCGCTGGTCCGCGTGGATCTGAAGGTACTGCGACGACGACGCGCCGCCCTGCTCGTATCCCTTCATGGCACTCGAGGGAGGGGCACCATACCGCTGGTCCATCTCCACGCGCTGGTAACTCGGCGGGAGCGAGCGGTGGTCCATGCCGACGTGCGATACCGTCGGATCACGCAGGTCCTTCGGCATGCCAGAGGCCATCCCCATGCCCGACTGGTACGCGGACGGGTTCGTCAGCTGCCGCATGTCCATGATATGCGGCGGCACACCGCTCGGAGCGCCACCCATACCAGCGGCCGCAGCAGCGGCGGCGGCAGCAGCAGCAGCGGACGAGGAGGCTGAAGACGAAGGGCCAGCGCGGCCGGTCGTTGCGAGGGAGTCCTTGCCGGTCTTGCCCTTGGCCGCATTCGCGTGATACGAGCACTTGCCCTTCTTGCGTGCCGGCTTGTTGCAGCTCGGGTGGTCGCAGCGCTTGCCGCCGCCATGCTCCGCGCAGAACCCGCCACCGCGGTCGTTCTTGGTGCAGTCCGGGTGCTGGCAGAAGCGCGAGCCGCCGTGTCCAGCGCAGAACCCGCCACGCTGCGCTCCCTTGTTGCATCCCTCCTTCTCGCATCGCTGGCCACCGCCGTGAGCGCGGCAGAAGCCGCCACCCTGGCTGCTCTTGGTGCACCCAGGCGCCTGGCAACGCAGACCACCGCCGTGCGCCTTGCACAGACCGTTCGACTGGCTTGCCTTGGTGCATCCCGGCTGGGTGCAACGCTTACCGCCACCGTGGCGGATGCACAGGCCCTGGCCCTGGCTGCTGCGCTCGCACCCGTCGACCATACACCGGCGGCCGCCGCCGTGTGCCTTGCACAGGCCCTTGGAGCGCACGCGCTTCTTGCATCCCGGCATGGTGCAGAGTCGGTTGGACTTGAGCGAGTCGTTGCGCGTGGACGACTGCGGCGAGCTGGTGACGCTGCTGGCGGCGCTCTGGTCCTTCTTGGGCGACTGGTTGGCGCTCGACAGCTTGGTGGGCGACAGCGCGCTGTTGTTGGCGGTCGCGAGGCTGGACGACGAGAGCTTGGGGCGCTGCGCCGAGGTGCCGACGAAGCCAGCGGGCATGTGCGCGGGCTTGCTGGCGGCCGAGACGACGGCGGCCGTCATCGAGTGGATGGCCTGGTCGTGCACGCTGCGCTCGTGCGCGTACTGCTGGTACGAGTCGTAGTTAAAGGCGGCGGGCTCGACAGCAGCCCCCGCGGCGCTCGCGGGCGTGTCCTGCATCTTGTCGGGCGCGGAGGGCGGCTGCTTGGTGGATCCGGTGCGGGTGCGGGCCTTGGCGCGCTGGGCCATACACAACGGGCGGGCGGCGGCGGCGGACGCGAATCGACAAATAGTAGAGAAAGGGAGCCGCGCGGACGAGGAAGGGCTCACGCGGAGACGCCGGGGGCGGCGGGAGGAGCAGCGGCAGCAGGAGGCGAGGAGAGAAGAGCGCGTCCGTCGATCGGCCGGCCGTCCACGCGCGCGTGTCTTGTCGATCCGGGACGAATGTACCGGCGAGGTGGCCAAAGCAACCGATTTGCGTAGTGACGGCCTGTCTCGCGCCGGCGGAGAGCGCGACTCTGCTCGCCACTCGCGCCGGGACCCCCTCAAGCGGCAACCCGACGAGGCGGTCCGGCGAGCGAACCGAGCTGGAACCGTCTCTACGCGGTCCGCACGCGGGTTTTCCGCCAATGGGAGGACGCCAACCGGCGATTTATGCGCGAATGAAGGAGCGTCGCGTCGCGAGCCGCCCGGTCTCTGCGCCTTGTCCGAGGCCCTTTCTCGTGTGACACTGCGCTTTTGACAACTGATATTCAAACACAGGGCTCCGAGACCGAAATCCACTCTGTGAGCAGACGGGAAGGGAAGAGGAGAGAGAGGGGAGCGAGAAGGGGCAGAACAGCTGATGCTCAGCAAAACAGCCAATCACTCGCCACGACGCGGATCGAGGACAGACGGGCCGACTCGCCAAGTGACATGTCACAATCTGTCCACTCATCCTTACCCACCTTTTTCTATCCCCTTCCCCTCTCAGCAGACATGTTGCCGAATCGCGCGGCGCGCCACGAAAGGCAAGGCCGCCGACAAGATCCCGCTGCTCAGGCAATCACTGCGCGCCGTCAGGATTCGGCCGCGCCACCATTTCTTACTGCTAAAATAAAGCTCGCGGGTGGTGTGCTGGTACAATTTACGATACGAGCGGTGTGATTTCTCAAACCGTAAGGCTTGCATTGAATGCCAAGAGCACATTGCGAGACAGTCAAGAAAAGATCGCAGCACTCTCGACACGGCCCTCACCAAATTGTCGTCACCTGTCCACAGCGTGGCGCCTGTGGTGCCTGTCTGTTTCTACCGTAGCCTCGAGCTCGCAAGCACAGACCGAAAGACTGGCCGTTCTTCCGCAGAGATCGACCCATTTGTATGCGTCGCTGCCTATTTTTGCAGGTCAACTCGGGTCTTAGTCCTGTGCACAGCTGGACGCTCGACGAGGCCGTTCGTTCGTCCGTTGGGGGCCTCGCCTTGTCAAGTCACGCGCTCCGACAGCGCCGTTTCAAACGCGCCGCTTTATGCATACCGTAGGGCAGTTTTACGGTACACATTGGTCTCCGTTTTGGCCAGAGACGTGCAGATTTAGTTAGTTTGTCGAGTGCCCGTGTCTTTATCTTCAGGATTGGGAGCCGCAGAGCTCGGCCAGAAACCGGTTGGGCATTACGTCACGACGGCTTGGCCTTGATTTGTCTGCTCGTCGTGGCACCGTGAATATCTGAAAGATTGATTCTTGTGGAACTTCATTATTGACGTTGTAGCAAACATTAGTGCAGAACCCTGTAGTAATACGTGACCTTGTTCAAACGGATACGATGAACGAAGGGATTGCGGCCTGGCGCTTGGCACGTATCGCATACGGTAGACAGTTGGCCGATGCGTGATGGACACGACGACAGTTGTGTGCTCCGGATGTGGTCGGAAAGAAGAGCCAATCGACAGTGGTTCCCTGCAAGGATGCGCCGCGCTCTCATCCAGCAACCGCGGCGCCTCCGAGTCTTCAGTGAAGAAGACTTCACGCAGGACGCGTTGAGTGTTTGAACTGCTCCCGTCCGATTTGACAAGCGAGGGGTACCGTTGCAGCGTAACTCCGGTTACGCCTTTGCCTTGGACCCCCACCCGACGTGACGGCGACTCGACTCGGTCCATCGTGGCTCGCGGCGTATCTACCTGCTTGCTCTGCGCCGCGTCATCTCGGCCGCTCGCTGGCGCTCCGTCCACTTCAGTCGGTCTCTCTTGCGGCTGATGGCGGATTGCCAGTCCTCCCACGCTCTTCTCCTCGCCTTCAGGCACATCCGCCTCTCCTTTCCGCTCTCTCCGCGCCGACACGCGCACGTGGTTGCCGCTGGTGCAGCTCCGCCCCTTCGCGGAACACCGAGGAACCCGTCAACTTGATTGTCGACGGCGTCGCTCTGCTGCTTCGTTGAGATCCCGTCGATGGATAGTCTTCTCACTTCGAGCTGTCGCCGCTCCCGAGATCGATCGACCGACTGGATCCCTTGTGGCGTACGTCTAGCACGCACGTCGGCGATTGTCCTCGCGCTCGCCATGCCCCCCATGATGCCGCACCGACATGTTCAAGACGCGGCACTCCCGTCGCTGGCCACGCTCTTGACGCCAGGCGCTTGGCTGCGCTCTCCAGAGAAGGGGGCGGGGCTTCAAGAAGCGCAGAAAGTGGTGCAGGTGCATCGGGCGGGGCGGACCATGAGGAGACCGGCGTTGGGAAAGAAAAGGCGGCAGCGGCGGCGCTGAAACGCTCCAGAAGACGCTCGAGCCCGAGTCATGGGCTTAGCGGCACATTCGCGACCGCACCGAGCTCAGGCACGCACGGTTTCTGAGCGCGCGCGGTCAAGGACGCGCCGTAAGTCGCACTCTCCAGCCTTTGCGACCGCGGGGTGTTGGACGTCAGTGGCATGCGCATTCAACGAGCAAGTGAGCTCGGCATTGCCTTGGGCAAGAAGGGCGAGTGGCGGGCGGGCACTGCGTTCAGTGTCCGTGTACCAGCGCAGAGCATGGCGGTCGCTCGTCCGTCAAGTGTGACTCAAAGTGGCCTTGCTCGCCCGTCGAGTCCCACGGTGACCCCAGCATTCTCAGGTGGCGGTTGCCCACATGCAGTGCGGCATGGCAAGCGCAGCCAGTCATTGGAGCAGTGCTGGACGTCGATAGAGACGTTGCTCGAGACCCCGATCCTGTGTCCGCGCAAAGCGGTTCTCGGTGGCTTCGTTGTGAGGTGACGCCATGCGGTGGAAACGCAAGATCAACCAGTCACATAGGACGAGCTGGACAGTGCCTTGCCACAGCCCTCCTCTCGAGTGGCGATAGATACACGGTTGGTCGTCGTCTTGAAGCCTGGGATGTCGAGAACAGGTCGAGCCAACGGTTTACGTGGCCACCACTGTTGACGCGGGAGGCTATCTCACTTGAGAGTCGTTCATGGGTTTTCACTTTATCTGTCCGAAGACGACTGCAGCCCCCTTGCACACATTTGGGCTCGCGATGGTTTTACAGTGTTTGGCAGTCGCGGTGGGGACGTATTGCGTGGCCTCCGCGGTTGACGTATGAAGCGGCTGCAAAGCGCCTGCCAAAGACCAACCGCTTCAAAAATGTTCCGATTGCCAGTAACACAAGGCATTGACAAACAGCAAAGGCCTCACTCCACAATTGCCAGACACCAACGAAGGCGCCATGCTGGAGATGCCAACGACGAGCTTGGAGGCAATGGCGTCTTCTCCCGACGAGACCCCCGCCGTCCTCGTGCTCGGAGCCGGAGAGCTGGGTATGAGCGTCCTCAAAAGCTTCGCTGCGCGCGGATCCTTGACGGCACGTGTGTCTGTGCTACTCCGACCGGCAACGATCGATTCGAAAGACCTTGCGAAGAAGCGAGACGTCCAAGTGATCCGAGAGTGGGGGATTCGCATCGTGCCCGGCGACATCGGATCTGCGTCCGTCACAGAGCTCGCCTCGCTGGTGGCGCCGTTCGATCTCGTGATCAGCTGCACAGGGTTCTCGGCGGGGCGGGGAACCCAGGTGAAGATTGTCAAGGCCGTGCTTGCCGCTCACGTCAAGAGGTTTGTCCCGTGGCAGTTTGGCGTGGACTACGACCGCATTGGGACGGGCAGCGCACAAGAACTGTTCGACGAACAGCTTCAGGTGCGCGAGATGCTGCGCAGCCAGCCTAGCAGCTCGACGCAATGGAAGATCATCTCCACCGGAATCTTCTGCAGCTTTCTGTTCGAGCCGTCGTTCGGAGTCGTCGAGCCGATGCACTCGGGCGAGATCCTTGTCCGCGCGCTTGGCTCCTGGGAGAACGCGGTGACGGTCACGACTGCCGAGGACATCGGTGCGCTCACTGTCGCCGTGGTCCTGTCTCCGACGACCGAGTGGGACAGCGTCACGTTCATCGCTGGAGACACCGTCACGTACGGCGCGCTGGCCAGCCTCGTGAGAGAAGCGGCGCCGAGTCGCCAAGTTCAGACCGAGGAGTGGACAGTGGATGTGCTTCGCCAGCGACTGGCGGAAGACGCAGCGGACGCGCTCAGCCAGTACCGCGTCGTGTTCGCTGAAGGCGTTGGTGTGTCGTGGGACGTCGCGTGCACATGGAACGCCATCCACGGCATCAGGACGACGGGCGTCCGCGAGTGGCTGGAGACCCACGCGGAAGCATTGGCAGTGCGCTCGACGTTGAAGGTCTGAACTATGCTACCGCATCGTCCTATTCTTTTGAATTCAACACTCCGTCAATTTGAATCCTCAAGCAGTCTACACTTTACCTGTTCAAAACCATTTTCCTGCTATCAGTCATTCTTCACCACCTCCAGAGTCCACTATTTCGTCGCCCAACTGCTGGTGACCTGCTCGCCAACGAACCAAGCGTCAATCCTCCCAGGACCGGCACACCATGCGCTCCGCAGGTCTTCAACTGGCGCGCGCCGCCTGCCGCCGCGCGTCTGCGGCGCCTCTGCAGCTGCCGGTGGCCTCGCTCTCCACCTCTGCGTCGTCCCGGAGCCCGCGCGCTCGCCGCCTGCGCCGCGTTAAGGCGGCGGCAGCCGCAGCGAAAGCCAAGCCGTCGGCGTCGCTGATCGACTCGATCAACCTCGTGGCGTCCATCGACGACATCTCACGCAACGGGCTGACGCAGCGCGTGGAGATGCCCGAGCAGCTGCTGGAGCGCATCACGGGCGTCGTGCGTGCGCGCTCGCACTCGCAGCTCGAGGTGCTGCGCGAGAAGCTGCGCACCACCGGTGGCGCCGTGGAGCGCGGCATCCCGCTCGACATGCACACGCGGCCGCTCGGCTGGACGCTCGACAAGGCGCAGCAGATCAAGCCGTTCGCGTACGGCCCGCAGGAGACGCTCGCGTACCTGGCCTTCGACGTCGAGGACGCCTTCGCGTGCACGCACAACGTGCTGAGCGAGCTCAAGCGCCGGCTGCCGACGTTCGCGCCGCGCTCCATGATGGACTTCGGCACCGGTCCCGGGACGGCGCCATGGGCTGCGCGCGGCCTGTTCGACGACTCCTTGACCAGCTACCGCGTCGTGGATCCCAGCCAGTCGATGGTGGACGCGGCCACCAGCATCCTCGACGGGTTCCCGGGACTCAGCGTGCGTCGCAGCATCGCAGACATGGCGCGAGAGATCGGAGCGGCCGACGACAAGGCGGACGGAGCGCGATACGACCTGATCACCGCCAACTTTGTGCTGTCGGACCTGACGAGCGACTTTGAGCGAGTGGCCGTCACGTCGGCGCTGTGGGAGCTGCTGGATGACGGCGGCTGCCTCGTGATCGTCGATCACGGGAGTCCGTGGGGTTCGCACCAGGTGCGCTCGGCGCGCCAGTTCATCCTCGACACCGTCAACGAGCAGGAGGGCGAGGACGACGAGGATGACGGCGAGGAAGGCGAGATGGCTGCGAGCGAGACGCGCGACAGCGTGCGCATCGTGGCGCCGTGTCCGCACCAGCACGAGGTTCGACACGCTCGCCTCGGTACTGTTGCCTCGTGGATACCCGTGGGCTGATGGAGCCGATGTGATGTTTCCGCGATGCAGTGCCCTGCGAAGGGAGGGACGTGGTGCCACTTTGTCCAGCGCGCGCCCAAGGTGCAGTACCCGCGCGTGGCGACAGCGAAGCGCTGGCACGGCCAGAAGGGAGCCAAGTTCTCGTACGTGATCCTGCAGAAGCAGTCGGGCGGCCAAGCCACCAAGCAAGAGAAGGGCAAGCTGGCGCGTCTCATCCGGTGCGTCCTCCGTTGCGTCTTCTATCGTGCCGCTTGTAGTATCATCGGGCGGCTGATGGTGTCGGTATGGCTGGATCATTCACAGGAGCCCGCTGCTCGCCACGCGCCACGTGCACCTCGACATGTGCACCCCCGAGGTTCGTTGCATGTCTTCGCACTGCTGCTCCCCGCGGTCTCACAAGTCGCTGACATGATCATCGAACTCTGTCTTGTCGACTCGGCAGGGCGAGCTGGAACGCCGCAGCGTGACCAAGGGCAAGGCCATCCGCGAGGTGTACCGCGCGTCTCGGAAAGCGCATTGGGGCGCCTTGTGGCCCGCCGACGCGTCCATTTACAAGGACGACAAGTCCAAGTAGCTGCTGTAAGTGCTTCTCGGCTGGCGAAGCGGTTGGCAGCAAGCAAACACTTGATCAGCTCGTGACCGGAGCATTGCGAGCTCATAACACACAACAAGGCGCGAACGGGTTGGTGAATCTCTGGCGTTGGTGATTTTTTTGTATTGCTGGCCCCACCGCCCAGCCTGAATAGTCTGTGTGCTCGTACTGTTCTCCTCCACATCGCGCGTCCGGCAGGCTCGGGAGTGGTGAAAGGACCCACGATCGTGCGTCCCTATCGCCTCTCTCGGCTTCGTCCTTCTCCCCACCGCGTCCACGCCGCTCGATTGTCTCCATCACGCTACAGATCTGCGTCGAGCGGCACGAGTCAGTCACAGGTCGGTGTCCTTCCAGCAGCAGCAGGACACCCACCAACAGCGGAGCGCGCGAGCAGAGCGGATGGAGAGGAAAAGCGGCTCCACACCCTTGCCAGCCGGGCGTCGCGACACGAAAAAGCGCCTTACTTGAGCTGCTTGAG
>JAADYB010000870.1:0-11877 GCA_023338075.1 Phytopythium litorale | reverse complement strand
TTCACACATCAACATCCTCCAAGTTTCTGGAATGAACATTATCCTGACATATGTCAAGTGGTTGTAACCTATGTAACTCATATCTGCAATGCTCTGACGACTGATGACCAGGAAGACATCGCCACCAATGCGCATCATGACCGACTTCGAGGCGCTGGCGGCCGAGTGCCGCGCCATCGCCTTCAGGCGCGTCCGAGCCTCGCTCCTGTGATGAATGCGTAGCAGACTCACCCGCCTAACGCTCTATTACCGCTGCTTGCTCTGCGAACCCGCAGGGAATCGCTGAGCGCGACCGACGTGTGGGCCGTGGTGGCCGGCGAGCTGCGCGGACGACTGCAGCAACTCCGCGCCGCCTTCTCCGTGAGCGTCGCCAACAGCGTGGACCAGCGCGCCGGAGGAGGCTCTACAGCCTACAGCGCGGTCGGCGGCGCGGTGGACGAACTGGACGACGAAGACGATGGACTCGGGTACACTCTCCGCGTGGACAAGCGCCAGCTGCCGGGACTAGCGAGCGCCGGCGACCTGGCGCCGCGATCTGTCGTCGTGAGCGACACTGGCGCTGCGGAAGTTGCGCTCCAAGACGCGACGTCGGCCTTCCGCTTTCTGCGCAACGCCTGCGCCGCCTCGAGCGACAACCAGGACGCAAGCCGAGCGGCAGGCTGCCTGCAGCTGGTGCGGACACGCCCCGCATTGCCCATCGCACCAAGCACATCGCCTGACGCGTTGCACGTTGATAGGCACATGACGTGGCGCTTGGCTGCTGCGAGTGGGTCGACGTAGAAGACGAGGACACGGAAGAGTGCGTCTGGTCGCCTGAGAACGCGCCACTGCTGCTGTCTTCTGCGTCGCAATCCAAGCGCTCACGTGCTGTGGTGTTTGGTCGCAACAGGGCGGTCGTGCTGCTTGCGCAGGTGGCGCTGCAGTTCTCGGTCAACTGCGTCACGGGGAACGAGGCGAGCCAAGCCGACGCGTGGGAGCTCTTCTTCCCCGACCACTTCCAGGTGCGGTGGCTCGCACTGCTACGCATCGTCTTGCCAACATGTCTGACGAGTTCCTTCGCGACCAGAAAATCCTCGTCGAGTGCCAGGAGCACCGCAAGGTGTGCGCGTTCACGGCCGCTCTCATCCTGAACTGCGTCAATGCCAATGGTGGCGACCGTGTTAGCAATGGACTCGCGCTGAGCCCTGTGGATGACACCGCGCCAGACGCCACACCGACGCCCGCCACCCGACGAACCGACCTCGTACGTCTCTCGGAAGCTCTTGTATGTTGCTAGTGGCGCAGGTCATTCGCTTACGCACGGTGGGTGTGCAGGTGTGCGCTCGAAACCTGGTCATCACGCTGCTGCAGCGGTGCATGCCCAAGCCGGTGGCGGCGTCTTCTGCCGCGGAAATCAACTCGCCCGTGTCGACAGACCCCGCGTTCGAGTGGGTGTGTCTGCTGTTTCGCGCGCTGTTTCGCGCCGGCCACGCGCGCAACCTGTACAACGCTGTTGGCGCGCACATGCTGAGCCGCCTGTGGTCGCGTGTGACGCCGGAGCAGCTCATCCTGCTGCGCATGTTCTCACTCTGGGTCGACCACGTCTCGGAGACCCAGCGCACGCCAGCGGTCGGCGAAGATGTTGACATGTCGGAAGCCCGCGCGCTCGTGGCCACGTTCGAATTTGTCCAAACGACATGGGCGTTCCTCATCAACTCGGACGACGAAGATCGACCGGACGACGTGGAGCCCGTGCGCAAGCTCATGTGGATCGAGCTCGAGAACGAGTCCAAGCTCCTGCTGCTGGACGTGCTGGGAGAGCTCACGGTCAGCAGTCGCCACCAACTCGCCGCCTCCGACGAAGACGCGTGCCGCGAGCTGCTGTCCTCTGTTCTTGGCGAGTTGCGCCGCGTGTGGCAACTTCGGCAGACGAACCCCAAGCCGACCGCCCAGCCCAAGTCCGGTAGTGGCAGCGACCTTGGTGATCAGCAGCAAACAGAGCCTATCAACGAACCGACAGGGTATCGGTCTCGCTTGATTCGCGTGGCAGGAAACCTGTGCTTCCGCAACACAGCGCGCCAGGACCTCGTGCGCGAGGAAGGCTTCATCCCGCTTGTGCTCGCGCACTGTAACATCGACGAGCACAACCCGTTGATCCGTGAGTGGGCGCTCGTGGCGCTGCGGAACCTCTGCGAGGGCAACGAAGCCAACCAGCAGTACATTGACGCCATGCGGCCGCAGAACAAGGACGGCGCTGCTCCGGGTGAAAAGACCAAGCAGAGCGAGTAGCGAGGCGACACCGAGCGCGCATTAGCGCAATAGAGAAGCGCGTGCTGCTGAAGAAGAGTCTTATGCGTGTTGTCGTGGAGTTTAGTGCTGACGACTGACTCCCTCCGTCTACTACGATCTCAGTTTCGTCTTGATCCTGCTGGCCGCCTGCTCCAGTAACGTCGTCTTGAGAACGAGCCGCCCTACTGTGTTGCTTGGGTCGAGCTTGACACTTCGCTCCAGATCGCGCCGAGCTTTAGATGTCTTCCCGATCGCAAGCAGCGCGTTGGCTCTCCCCAACAGCAGCGACGCCTCGAGGCCCCGGGTTTCATGAGCTCCAAGCACTTGGAGAAGCTGGCGATGGCACATTCGTGCTCTTCGAATCGCACGTGTCGCTCTGCCTGGTTGCGCAGCCGGTGGAATGAAGCGAGACGAGTCGCATGAGCCTCCAACTGGTCACAAGTACTCTGATCCAGAGGTGTCAGGCTCGGAGTGTCAAGATACAGCCTTGCCACAGCGATCGAGCGCGAGCAAAAGCCGTCGCGCTCGAGTGCACGCGCGTGGAGCAGCGTCAAGTTGGCGTCGAGGCTGGTGAGCGTCGAAGCAGCCAGCATCCGAACGATCATTGTGTGCCGTTGCTGAGATTCCATCAGCGATATCAAGGCGGTCAGGATCGGAACCGACATGGGAGCGCGCAGCCGCAGTGCTCCAAACTCGACGGTCAACTGCGCTTGGATTTGCGATGGCGGCGCGTGTCGACGCACCAGTTCGCTGCTCTTCGTGAGCGAAGCATCAAACGCGACGTAGGCGATCAACGCGCACTTCGCTGACCGCTGCGCCTCTACGGCAAGACGACTCAGGTTGGCACGCGTTGGTCTCGTTTGTGCCGTCCGAGCGACTCGCAGCGCCAGGCCACTTGCGCTTCGTGCTTCAGTTACCTTCCCAATGATCTGAAAGCCCGCGGCAAGCACGAGTAGTTCCTGGGTCAACCAAATCGAGAAATGAGGCGACGCTGCATCTGCAAGAGCCGCCAAGGAGGTCAGTCGTGTCTCCCAGTTCGGCAGGAACTGCTCAAGCCAAGGGAGCGGCGTCTTCGAGGCAAGAAGGCGCTCCAACACTCCGTCACGCTGTGCTGTCAGGCGCTTGAGAGTCAACACGTTGAGCCTGGAAGCATCTTCGCTCGCAGGTGCTGCTTCTGCTTCGGCAGGCACATCCAGGTTACAGATGGCGTCGTCGAAGCACTCAAGAAGCGTCAGAAGTCCCGCTTCGTCTTTGGGTCCATGGCGGTCGTGATCGTCGCCGTCGATCGGCTGTTCACCGACCACGCCAAGTGAAACTGTGCGAATCTGAAAGCACTGCGCTTTGCGGTCCCAGCAAGCTGTTATCGCACTCGCACACCCGTCGCCGGCATCGACCACAGCTATCTGGTCGACGCAACCCAGGCCCAGTTCTCTGGGCGTCGTCATGGCAAAGCCTTGAAGAAAAGTGTTTTTGGCTCTATTGTTATCCACGACGACTGCTTCGAAACGAGTCGCGGATGGGGATCACAGCTGCGGGTGCACGGCGGCAGGCGTCCTTGATCCCACACGCTTGCCGATGTCCAGCTTGCCATTGGCACCGACAGAAGCTCGTTTGACGTCCGAGACGACTCGACGACGTAGCATCTCCAGAACTCTGCTGGCGACGTCGTCGAGCGACTCACCGACGCGTTTGTGATCCTCCACGGCCGCCAAGAATACGCGTTCGAGGTTGGCGATATCGTCACTATCATGGCACCAATCCGCCTCGGAGCTTTGGGCGGCGGTGTCCTCCGAATCCCCGTCGTCGTTGTTATTGTCTGCTCCATCGCTGTCTTCGATCTCGCCATGCTCTGTCGCATGAGTGTCTCCAAAGTCGTCGTCACTCCCGACTTCGCTGTCCATGCTGCGGTTCTCGTCGTCCGTCAACGGACGAGGTTCCGTCCCGCAGCTGGCGGACACTTCGCTGCTGGCGCTCTCACTCGCTCGCTCGTCGTTCTCGCCTTCACTCGTCACCTCTCCTTCTCCGTCAGTCTCTGCTGCGCCAGGCAGATCCATGAAGTCGAGAGGACACGCCAGCGCAAGCAGCTTGACCACGACGTTCCAGTAGATGCGTGGGTTGCACACTCGTAGCTGTGCCATGGTAAGAGACGACAACGGCAGCTTCCGTGCCAGGTTGGCCAACTCCTTGCGCACCACCAGCGTCGAAAGGTACTCGACGTGGACATCCAGAGGCTTCGCTCCAGCTCCGGTGTCGCAATGGTCCAGCTCGACGCTCAGCCGAGGGACAAACCGGCGCTCGCAACGCGCACACCGAGTCGTGTAGTCATTCTCGTCCGTCATGGACCAACCCGCCTGGATATCCGCAAGCGATGTGCGCGAGCTGCACGCAGCGCAGTCGGCGACCGCGGTGATACGAATCCCATTCATGGGCAGCAGCCCGAACCGGTCGCACAATGCGGATCGAGTCCCAGCTTCCAGTGTCTGCGAATCAATCGCAGCTGAAGGCAGCACAGCAGCTGACGGGTCAACGACGGACGCACGGTCGCCGGAGAGTTCTTGGCACCAGGCGTGGAGACTGGTGGCCTTGGCCATTCCGCGGAGCAGCGTGACTGTCATGGGTCGGTACGCGCGCTTGAGTCGCGCAACGATCGTCGGGAAGGGATAGTGCAGCACCATCTCGCCGTTGACCGTCTCCACGACGTCGTTTGGCTCGACGACACTTGATGGGCACCGTCCTGCGCTGGTCCGTTGGTCAAAGGGCAAATAATGGCTCGAATCGACCTGGTTTCCCGTCGAGATCACCACGCAGCCGCTGTCAGCGACGGCGTCACGTGAACCGAGCGCGAGCCCAAGGTTACCGGCCGAGAAGGTCGCGTACACACGCTGCAGAACGACTTGTCGCTCCGCGCTCACGACAGTCGCAGAGAAGCCAAGCACGCCAATCGACGGGTCCAGCATCTTCTCGTCGCGGACTTTGACCTGGGCCAGCAGGTCGAACGCGCGCTGCACGAGTCCATTGCGCACGTAGCAGCGGATGAGCGCGCTAAACGCTCGCCATGCACCGCCCTCACCGCTGTCTGCGATCGTCTCAAGCGACACAACCGCGCCGTCGACAAGTCTAGCATGGCTGTAGCTGGATAAGGAGTCTTCAAACACGGTCTTGGCCTCCCCGGGGTGCCCACACTCGCCCAGTGCATCGATCAGTGCACTGCTGGCGCCTGCCATTCGTGCTAACGCCTTGGAAACGTTGTGTTGGCTGTCGTTGGCGTTTACATACTGCTTAACTTGCTGCTGAGCGTCACTGAGAGTGCTTGACAGCTGAGCGACACGGGGACCACAGACACACTCGGACGTCGTGGCGAGCCACATGCCACCGCTCCCGTGCGCCACCGTCACTGTCTCGGCTCGGTCGCGTCCGCGAAGCTCAGCTCTGCGTTTTCGCTCTCCTCGGAACTTTGGGCTCCGCACGCTGTGAAATCGATGCAGCGTCACGTGAGCAGAGCTTGGGGAGGTGTCGACGCACTCACGTTGTGTCAAAGTGCGGTGAAAACCTGCAGCGCTCGAGTTGGCATGGCCTGCCGCTTGAATTGAAGAAGACCCAGGGCGGTCGATTGTTCGCGAGCGAGCGAACGGAGCGGAAGTGCCTCGGAATCCTCGAGGTGAGCTGTGTTCTCGCCGTTTGTCAGTGGAGGTAGGTGCTTCAAGCCTCTTGATGGATGAAGAGACAGACTGAAGCAGCTGCTGCATCCACTCGATGCCCGCGTCCTTGCTCGACGCCGAACGCTTCTTTAGCTCAGCACCACGCAGAACAAGTAAGGACCCAATTCACCAACCGACATGAAAGCAATGGAGACGTACGATGCCCGCTGGCTTGGGAACGAGCGTGCCGAGCGAGGACGTGACGGCGTCCGCCGACTGATGCGGGAATGCAACCTCACGAGGACATCCGAATGACGCGACATCGATGCTTGGGAAGCTTCCCCAAGCTGGTGTCGGTGCAGCTGAGGGACGATGGTCCCCGCTGTCGATTGGAAGTGAGTGCTTCTGCTCTAGCACGCTCTGGCGCCGACTCCCATTGAAATCAGGAAGCGGCGGGACATTTGGTGGCTGCGCAACGAACGTCTTGCTCGTACCGAACGAGTTCCCAGTCGGTGATGTGACTGACGCCGCGTCTTTCGGCAGCGAGTTGAGGATTGGGATGCTGGAAAGTGACGATGACAGCGACGAGAGGGCAGAGCTGGGTATCAGCGAGGAGCACTTGGCCGCACTCGCCGAGCTCAGCAGCCGTTGGAGCATGAATTGGATCTTGAGGGCGTCATCGACGGGCAGCGCACCGGCCAAGTAGTCTTGATACTGCACCACGAACGACTGGAATAATGCCGTGCGGGTGAGCTGGCGGTAGAAGCTCTAGCATGAGGAAACAAGCACAAGGTGTTGTCGTGAGTAGACTAGGCTCAAGACGAGGGGGAAGGATGCAAGCACGTACGCGCTCTCCGACAGGCTTGAGCTGGACGAACCGCTCGTGGTCAAATGAGGGCTGGAGACTGTTGCTGTTGTTGCTGCTGGTTCCTCCTGCTGACACGCAGACCGGGAACCCGTCCAAGAGACTCGCGGTCAACTCCAGGAACTGCTTCATCATCTTTCGGAACAGCATGTTCGCGCGCACGAGGAAGATCGGCTTGTTGTTCGCGTTTCTCGGTGCCACCGAGCCCGAAGTCGCGAGGAGACTGCTCTTCTGAAGCTGAATGCGCCGGTCCCACAGCCGCTGATGTAGCTCTTTCTTCTGCAGTCGTGGGTCCGGAAGGCGCGCCGCTGATAGGCGAGCAAACAGCTCGAGCGCGCAGGCTGGGAGCGGTGGTAGACGCACTCCGTCGACTTGATCTGTGCCGTCACCACTGCCGATCCCATCGTCTGCGCCAGACTCCTGACCTTCGGCGAGCACGAATCTACCACCGACGAACTCGAGCTTGACCACATTGCTTGGGACACTGAGACCAGCGAGCTGGCTTGCGTGGGCACCCGCTATGAAGGGCACCGGGGCCTCGAGTAGCGTTGGCAGGTCCACTGCTTCCGGCACGCTCGGCACGCTGACATGAAGCCACGAGAACGGGAAGAGAAGTGCTCGAACTGTCTCCACAATGGCAGTCGCGACGATCCCGTCTCTCGAGTTGGGTTTGCTGCTGCTCGAGCCGACGACGACCAGGATGCGGTGCTCCAATAGCGCGTGGATCGTCAAGCGCGCGAGCAGGGGCGGTTCCAGCGCCATGAAGGCGATCGTCATGAGCTCCGAGTCCATATCAAACGGCAGCTCGCGCTCGAGCACCAGCTCCGATTCGCCGACAGTCACCTGCACGGCAAGCTCACGCAGAGGAGCCGGGACTTCGTGGAACAGGTTGCACAGCGTCGTTTCCACTGCTGGCCACTGCAATCCAGAGACAGCTTTGCCTGTCATGACGTGGCTGATGCGCGAAGTGACGTGAGACTGGCGGAGTCCAAGGAGCAGCAGCTGCTCGAGGTAGCGCAGCAAACCGGTGTACAGCGGCCGTCGGCTCAGGAGACAAATCGCCTTGGCTTGAGGCTCCACGAAGTGGGCAATTGCACTCGTTCTGCGTGACCCAGCGTGGCTGAGGGGAGTGGCGGCATTGCTGAGGGCGTTCCCGTCCTCCTCCTCCTCCTCGTTGTTGTTATCGCTGGCGGTGCGCTTTTGACTCGAGCGCCGGGATGATGGCGGTGGGGTTGAGGATGAAGCAGCCTCGAAGAAACAGAGGGAGGCGCCAAAGAGTCGATCGCCTCGGACGTCCGTCAGCGCGAACACGTGGTGGGCAGGCGGCGGTGGGAGCAGCGATCGTCGATCCCACGCATCCGCACCGAAGCCATGCGGAAACATGAACTGTCGTGACACGATACGCCAAGGCAATCATTCGCCAGGTGAGGCACTGCTGTCAAGATCCACGCATGATAACGACCTCACCATTGCAACGCTGCGGCAAAAGTCCTGCTGCTCGCGACTCCCTGGCGGGTAGCAGCTCTGCATCTCCGCTTGCCCTGGTCCAAGCAGCGTTGCCAACATCGCAAAGGTCAGGACTTGCGTCGACCAGCACCGATGCAGCTCACTCACGATCGACGCACCATTGCTCGCGTGCTTGACGGCGACGATGAAGTGCTCTACGAGCTTGTCGCTGCGCTGTTGGTCGCCCATTTCCTCGCACGGATGGCGATAACACCTTGTACTGGAGATGGAGGAAGCAGCGAATGAACCTGCCAGCGGCATGCAAGCTGAGGGACGCACGCCACGCACAGACGCCCAAGAAACGGCGCGCGACCGTATGCCTTTGAACCGTCACGAACCGTTGCCAACCGCCAGCGACGAAGCAAAGGGTCGAGATGGTGATGCACAATTGGAAAAAGTCGTCTATCAAGTCCATTCATTCCTTGGCGACACCAGCTTGAGCGCTCGGTCCATTGGCCGTGGATGGGACCACAGTCTCCCCTTTGCGTCTTCCGACTCGCGGCGGCATCAACGATGGCGCTCGCACAGATGATCTGGAGGCGGAAAGACAAGACGGCGTGGTGCGAATCCACGGCAGCCCGGCAACGTTACGCTTACCAGATGTCGCGGACGTAGCGCTGGCTGCTCGAGAGTTCACGCAGTCGGGCTTCCGCGGCATCGGCAGACATGTTGCCGTGCTCCTGGACGATCTCGACCAGTGCCGCGTGCACGTCGCGAGCCATGGCGACGCCATCACCGCACACGAACACGTACCCTTCCGACCCCTGGATGAGGTCGAAGACGAGCTTGCCGTTCACCTTCAGGTCGTGCTGGACGTAGTGCTTCTCTTCCTGCTCGCGAGAGAACGCCGTGAACAGCCCCGAGAGCGTGCCGTTCTCGAGGTACGCGTGCATCTCCTCCTTGAAGATCCAATCCTCGGACTTGCGACGGCAGCCGAAGAACAGCGAGATCGCCCCGGCGTCATTGCCCGCCGGCGAATCAGCGTCCTCGCCGCCCGCCTTCTCGACGCTCTTCGCCTCGAAATCGCGGTGTTGGAGAAAACCAATGAATGGAGAGACACCCGTTCCAGGTCCGATGAGCAGCATTGGCGACTCCCGGTTTGCGGGAAGCTCGAAGTCTCGGGTGCTGCGCAGGAAAAGCGGGATCTTGACAGAAGCCGCGGCGACTTGCTGCTGGGTGTCGAGCAGCGGCTGCGCAATCTGCTGCAGCCAGTTGGAGCAGAGTCCACGGCGAGGGATTCCGCGAGGGCCGGCAGTGTACTCGACAATGGTAAACGCAACTGTCACACGCTTGGGGTCGGCAAGCGGCGATGACGCGATCGAGTAGTAGCGAGGCATGAGTTGCGGCACCAAGCTCAGGACGTGGTCGAGCGGGGGCTGGCAGGACGGGAAGAGCAGCAGCACCTCGAGGAAGGAAAGCTGCTGGTCAGCAACAAACGTCTGTGTGAAGGCAAAAGCACGCGTCAGTCTTCGATGCTGGCAACCGCGTTGCGGAGACTTGCTCATCGCACCTGATACTTCTCTGCACCCAGCTTGCTGCTGAGCAACAGCAACTCCGCGCGCTCCTCCTCGTCCGAGCAGTACGTCGCGAGCGCTCGCAGGACTCCCTTCTTAGGAGAGCTGCGAATGTCCGCGTGGTGCAGAAAGAGGTCGCGAACGATGCTTGAAGACGGGTAGCGGCCCAAGCTTGCAGCAGCGCGCTTCGTGGTGCGTCCGGGCGTGACAGCCTCCACTGCAACACGCTTGGTCCCATCCAGGTCTAGGCGTGCCAGCAGAATGTCCACTTCATCGGCAGCATTCGGGCACTTGACGCCGATCGAGTCGCCGGGCTTGAAACGAATCCCGGACTCGCCCAAATCGATCTCCATGCTCATCACCTTGCGCTCCGACTGGCTGCTGGTCAGGTACTTTGCTCCCACGACCGACCCGAGGAACGGTTTGGACAGACTTGGTTCTTCATCGTCGTGCGAGGCTGCTGGACCACCTTGTCCAGTGACAGATCCTTCGTTGGCAGGTGCGTCGATGAACTGGGTGGAGAACAGCGCCGATTGAAGGCGAGGCAGGTCGTCCGGGACTTGGGTAGGACCAGTCAGGGGACCAAACATCGCTTCGTACGAGATCAGGTTGCTGGGCAAGTGACGCTGCAGGTCGGCATGGGTCTTGCGCTCCGGCTCGGCCGCCGGTTGGACGCCTGACTCGTTCTCTGGGCCACCGTCCGAGCTGGAGCTGGCTGTCGCCTCGTCCTCGATCGAGGGTCCACACGACTTGTCAAACGCTTCCCACAGCCCCGCAAGCCACGGCTCGACCATGTCCTCTAGCCCGAGCGCCTCGTCCGCCGCGCCTGTTGTAAGCGTTCACGCATGGAGAGGTGAGCACACTACGTCGCATGGACGCGGCGATCCGACACCAGAGCATCGGGCTTACACAAGTCGTAGTACCGGCGCGCGCCAAGCTCCGCGAAGCGCTTGTCAATGCTCTTGCCCATGTAACTGCAGAGCCAGCCGTCACGCGCCAACAAGACGCGCCGACTTGTCAGTGGCAATGACCCCAGACGGCGGCCTTCAGGCTCCAGCAGGCGCAACGCACCAGAAGCGGTCGTAGTTGGTGTCGCCCAGCCCGAGCACCGTGAAGGCGAGGTTCGCGAGCATGTCCTTGGGCTGCGTGCGGCGCTTGACGAAGCGCCAGAACTTGCCGGCGTTGTCGGGCGGCTCGCCGTTGCCCGTCGTGGAGCACACGATGATCACGTGGTGGCCCGGCTTGTCCGCCAGGTTGGCCTGCGCAGTCAGACGCACGCACGCGCTCAGCCTCGCGCTCGGCCGGTCTGCAGCGAGCGAGCGCCAGCCAGCAGGTCGCGCACCTTCTGGAACTCGTTCAGCGGCAGCAGCGCCGCGTCTAGCTGCCTCGCCAGCGCGTCGTTGTAGATTTGCTGCCACGGAAAGGGACGGATGGCGCGCGTCAGCCCGCCGTCCTCGCATGTCCCCCGCTCGCAACGACGGGATGGGGGTACAACACACACACACAGGCAGGGAGTGACCCATACCTGCGCGATGCTCTCGGCGCAACCCGTCTGCGAGCCGTACAGCACCGACACGGCCCTCATGCTCGCCTCGCGTCGTTCTCCGTCCACTGCGCACGAATGTCAAGTGTGGCTGCCAGTCTCGGATGGCTGTCAGTATCTCGCTTCACTGTCCTTTGTTTAACAGATTTAATTGAATGATGAATTTTTGGGCCAGAGACGTCACTCCAATGCATTGAAAGCGGCAGCTTTACTGACGCGTCACGATCGCACAACAGTGACACTAGTGTGCAGAGGGCTCCGCTTTACTGACGGTCCGTTGAGCGGCGAGATGTCACTCTCTCGACAGAGTCTCGAGCCAGTGACTCCAGCTGTCTTCCACCTGAAGCTGGAGGTGCAACGTGTTCCCGTTCAACAAGGTCGTGTTCCAGCGGACTAGCGACTCGCGGTTGTGCTCGTCCAGGTGGAGACCGGCAGACGACCGACTGGCATTGCTCACGCTCGATTGGGGATGACAGGTCGAGGTTGTGAAGTTGCCGAGCACGTTGGTCGACACGCACCACTCGCTCGTCCAAGTGAGTGTGT
>JAADYB010000869.1:0-11902 GCA_023338075.1 Phytopythium litorale | reverse complement strand
GGGTCGTTTGTATGCGAGTTTCAATGCGACCAACGTCTCTCGGTGTGTCGATGCGACAGTGTGAGCCGACGAGCAGCTCTCGGTCGGTGCCTCGGTCGGGACTCGTGAAGGCTTGGACGAGCAAGGTTGAGGACGTCGGAAAGGAGCGGGGTTTGTGGTAACGACCGAGGTGCTGTGGCGGCGTGCAGCCCGGTCTTGCGTTGCGGAATTCTGGCGCGCGTCGCACGGCTCAACCGCGAGAAGCGTGCTCCAACACGCATCGTGCCTCGACGCCAGTGGTCCCTCCCTCGAGTCGTATCATCCTAATCTGGACGGCATCGAAGGCAACAGCACGGCTAAAAGGCAGCACTCCGAATCCCCGGGTGGTTTGCCATCCATCCATCATCCATGACGAATAACGGCGCACCCACCATCTCTCGGGTGCCAACGGTTGGCCCCCGCCCGCCGCGTCCAGAGCTCGAGGCGGCCACCGCGAGTCGGATCCTCCGCGAGTCGAGGGTGACGCGCTCGCCGCGACGGCTGCCCGTGGGACGCGCCTCCGCGACGCCCACTGTGGTCATGTCTCCCGCTTTCCACGCAGTGATTTCTGCATACAAACTCCAAGTCAGAACAGGGTTTCGAATCCAGTCGGCGTCCACATCCACCTCTCTCGCCCACGCATCATTTGCGCCGCCGAAAGCTGGAAGTGACGCCCACAATGGAATGTGCGTTGAAACAGCTCTCTCTCATGCGTCACCGCTCCAAAATTTCCTGTCACGGGTGCGTGCGCTGCCAACGGCTCGCCTCGCTTGTCAACCGCGCGACGACAGCGGCCGGGTGCCCCCTCCCCATTTGTCCGCGTCATTAACCTTGTCACCCGCTACCTGACGAGGCTGTGGACTGGAGACGACGAGCATGGCGGCGAACCTGCTGCTTGGATACGTTGGCGCGGTGGTGGCCGTCTTCTTCTTCGGCACGTGCTACGTCCCGACCAAGCAGTACCCGACCTACGGTGCGCGCGCCTCGCTCCTCTTGCTGCGCCGGCTGTGATTGTGATGGGATGCCCACTCACGCCTGACCGCGTTGCTCCACGCAGATGGCATCATCTTCCAGTGGTTCATGGTGAGTGAGCGGTGCTTCTGGGGACCGCGCGGCATCCGTGGCTGACGCTTCTCGCCTTACTCGCAGTGCTCGGGCATCCTCATGGTCGGGCTCGCGTGGGGCGTGCTGAGCAACAACTGGTGGCAGTACTCCCAGTCGGGGCTCTACGCCTTCCCGGAGGGCATCCTCGGCGGCTCGCTCTTCGCCGTCGCCAACCTGCTCATCCCGACGGTTGTCAACCGCTTGGGCCTCGGTGTCGGCTTCATGCTCTGGAACGCAACCAACATCACGTTCGGCTTCCTCATCTCGCGCTTCGGGCTCTTCGGCGTCGAGCAGACCATCCCGTCTCGCCCGCTGCTCAGCCTGCTCGGCATCCTCTTCATGCTCGGCTCCATTGGCGTCTACGGCAAGATCCGGCCCACACTGAGCGAGGACGACCCGGCGCAGCGCCACAAGCTGCAGCTGCCGACGACGTCCCCGCCGAGCGAGCAGTCGGCGCTGCTCGCCAGCCCAGAGGTACTGCCGCCGCGGACCGTGTCCATGCCCGTCATCAGACGCAAGGAGTCGCTCGGGGACGCGCTCATCCCGGCTGAACTACCCAACTTTGGGCCATTCATGCTGCCTGCGGACGTGAGCGAGCACGTGGCACTCGAGGACCGCAACGCCGAGGCCAACCGCAAGTTCTCAGGCGTGGTGCTCGCACTCGTGGTCGGCGCCTTCCTCAGCGGCTGCATGGTGCCGTACGCCAACTGGCAACGTGCGTGCCGCCCCGTGGTGGCGGCCAGTCCCGGCGACCAGGTCATCTCGACGTGCAACCCGCTCAACTTCGCCTTCTCGCAGTGCCTGGGCGTGTACCTGATGAGCTCAGCCGCGTTCCTCGTCTACTCGCTCTTTCACCGGTTCATCCTGCGCCGCTCCATGCCGCGCAGTGCCATGCGTCCGGCCTACGTGTGCGGCGTGCTCTGGGCGTTCGGTCTGGGCGGTCAGCTCTACTCGTTTGGGCAGCTCGGCTTCGACCAGGCCTTCCCGCTCACGTCCATCGGGCCGGCCATGATCTCCATGCTCTGGTCGGCCTGCTACTTCAAGGAGATGGAGGGACAGCGGAACCGCCGCGTGCTCGCCCTCGGCACGGCCATGGTGCTCATCGGCACGCTGCTGCGCGTCGTCTCCATGTAGGTAGCCACTTGGGCACAAATCCAATGACGATCATAGACCTCAAATGCAGGCTTTCATTCCAGTAAGCATGGTCTAGTTACCGCATATTCTAGGATTTGACTTGTCAAGTGCGCTTGTTGATTCGAACTGCTGCTGATGCGCATCAAGCGTCACCAGCCAATCAAATCGCGCGGGACACGAAGCGCCGCGAGAGAATGGAGACGCCCAGGCGGCTAATTGTGGCGCCGCGCGTGCGTATTAATGGCTCGAGCCTCTTCACGCCTCAATACCCGGTGGTGAGGCTGTTCCCGGCGACTGCGCGTCTGCAGCGGCCATGACGAGCGACCGGCGGGTGTTCCCGCTGGTCGTCGAGGCACCGGCTCCCTCGTCCTCGCCCTCGCCTTCGCCCTCGCCTTCGCCCGTCGGCAATGGCGCCCGACTGCTCCCGCCACCGCCAAAGAGCCCACTGTACAACACTCGACGCCATCATGTGGCTGGCTCCAAACGGCAGCCAAGCGGCAACGCAGACGATGGCGCCGCTCTTTCGGGCTTTGATCGCATGCTCCTGTTGCGCCAGATGAACGTCACGGGTACTGGATCTTCCGCGAGCTCACCAGCGAAGGCGCCGCCTGCATCTGCTGCTCCAGTGACTGCCATGCCGGCGTCGCATGTGGATGAGCCCGAGGTGTCGGCGGCGCAGAACCTAAAGCAGCGGCGCCAAGCGGAGCAGCAGCGCCGGCAGGAGATGGCGCTCATGAGACGAGAGGACTACCTAGACACGCCAGAAGGAGCTGAGAGGATGCGTCGACAAGAGGAGCGCGGGCTGATGCTGGAAGAGGAGCTAGTCATGCGGCGGCTTCTCGAAGCCGAGGTGCGTGAGCGAAGGCGGCAGCAGGTGATCCGGGAGCAGCAGGAAGAGGCGCGCGTGCGTGAGCAGTACCTCGCGAAGATGCGGCAGCAGAGGGAGCAGCAGGAGAAGGAGGCGCGCGAGAAGGAGCTCGCACGGAAGCAAGCGCTTGAGGCCAGGATGAAGGCACTCAAGGAGGAGGCGGACACCCAAGCGCGCGAGGAAGCGGCCGCGCGACAGCGACAAATAGAGCACGACGCGCTGATTAACCGCGAGCGGAGAGTATCCAGCATGGAGACGGCATTGATGCAGCTGGAAGACGCACTTGCTGGCGCTGTGAGGCAGCAGTGGCTTGCTGAGGTCGAGCGACAGCGCCAGATTGAAGCCGAGCGAGACCAGTGGCGAGTGTTCCAAGAACAGGAGCAAGCCAAGCTCCGAGAAGCCACCATGCAGCGGCGAGCAGCCATGGCGCAGCAGTATGATCAAGACAAGCGTCGTAAGATGGAGATCCACCGCCTCCAAAAGGAGCAAGCAGCGGTGGTGGCCTCCTCGATCCAAAGCTTGCAATCTGACAGGTCGAAGGCTAGCCCCGAGCTGACTTTGTTGGTCAAAGAGGGCGGTGATATCGCTGATCCCCAAGTTATGGACAATCAAGTGACCCTGACAATCACCAACTCCCCGACTTGTAAAGCAACACCCACCGACGCCGATACTTCTGTCGAAGACAGCAAAGAAGACACAAGTCTTGCTTCAGACAGTCCAATATCACACTCGTCACAAGCTCCTGGCGAGCCAGTCAATGTGGAGCCGCCGCCACGGGAATCGGCCACTGCCGACGCTGAACCAGACGCTGGAGTGCCTTCAAGCACTAGTGAGGGCGAGGCAGCAGGATCATTGACGGAGGCTTCGAGAACACCCTCGGCTACTTGGACGGTGGAATTGGCGCAGGCAAACGATATCCTCCCGTTTGCGCAGGTCCAGAGCGTGAAGGACTGCTCGCCGGCGATGGAAGCGACGCTGCGAGCGGGAGATCTAATCGTGAGCTTCGGTGGTGTCGCTGCCTCCACTCCAAAGTGCCTGCTGGCAGTCGCCGAATGCGTTCAAAGCCATGTCGGCCGGGCGATCGCTGTCGTTGTCCTTCGTCCCTCCTCTCCAGGACCGGTAAGCGACTATCAGGAGCATACCGTTTCCTTGTGTCCGCGGAAGTGGCAAGGCAAGGGTTTGCTCGGCTGCCAGCTCAGTCCATTCAAGTGGTCGGAAGTGCAAGACCCCGGTGTGGATTCTTCTTCATCTGGAGCTGGTGCTGGGCAAGCTGAGAGCAACACTCGTTCTGAGCCAAGCACTGCTAACAGTGGAGACGGGAGCTGGCAGGCATCCAGCACTACTGTCATCCACAGTGTCCAAGGCGACTCCATTGCGTGTCGTGCTGGTCTACGCGACGGCGACTTGCTCGTTGGCTGCGGCGGCGTGATGGACATGGCAAGTTCCACCGCTGAAGAAGTTTGGCAGCATATCTGGCAGTTCTTGGCATCAGCAGACGCGGCAAGTGTCTTGCACCTGGAGGTGGAGCGCTGGCTCGCGGACGAGCAGCGCTACTGCTATTTATCCTTCTCCTTGTCCGGAGCGGGTAGCAGCGACTGGGGCTTTGGCGTGACGACTTACGAGCAGTACTACTATGGCTCTCCGAGTGCGTCAGCTCTCTCCTCGGCAGTGTCCGCGTGCTCCGACTGCTACTACTCAACGACACCGTCGGCAGTGCACACCGCCTCCCTTAGCGGTCATGTGGAGTGCATCGAGGCGCTTGTCCAGCTGCTCCAGGCCTCATCAACTGGTGCAGGTGAAGAAGAGGAGGCTTCCCTTGAGTCGTATCTGGAGTGGAGAGACGACGACGGGCGGACGCCGCTCTTCTACGCGTGTTACGCGTCCCAGCTCGAGAGCACGCGCTTCCTGGTCTCACGCCTGGGAAGCTTCAACGTCAACACGGGTGCGGATATGTATGGAGATACGCCTCTCCACGCAGCCGTGACGGTAGGCTGCTCGCCCATCGTCCGGCTTCTCCTCGAGTCGCACTACATGGACGCGAACGTGGCAAACGCAGCGCTGCAAACTAGCGCGCACGTCGCGCCTAACGTCGAGATGCTGCGGCTCGTCGAGAGCTTCGGCGCCGATCTCCTGGCAACTGACACCGAGGGACGCATGCCACTCGCCTATGCGTGTCTCCGCAACGACCCCGACAGCGTCGAGTTCCTGTGCACAGCGTTCCCGGACTTTGCCGACTACGCCGACGAGCGCGGCAACACCCCGCTGCACCTGTGCGCATGGCTCGGGCTCGAAGATGCCGCGCGCGTCCTCATACGCTTCTTGCCCTCGATTGCTCTCTTCCTAACCAACTTGGACGGCTGCAGCCCCCTGGAGCTCGCGCGCGCCTCCAACATGGCACCGATCGTCAATCTGCTGGAGCGGGTGGTGGACGCCGGATGATAATGAAATGAAATCCTTGGTGGTCGACTGCGTGGCGAAGAACCTGTGTTGGTGACTGGTATAAATGGCTCGTCCATCTATTCGCGGAACAAGTCGTTGAGAGCTTGGAGCGCGTGTAAATGTCGATCGCTTCTCAATCGGCCTCGAGTTGGAGAGTCAGCGTCATAGCGTGGCAGCATGCCGCCGGTCAGTCGAAGCAGCAGACCTCCGACCGATGGCGTAAAGCCCAAGGAGCCCAGCGACTTTCTCAAGTTCGTTTCCATCGATCTATCCTCGTTCGAGGCTCGCTTCGACGAGATAATTGAGCGCATCGAGTCCGTGGAGCTGCGGCTTGACCACCCATCGACGTTCGCTGGCGCGGTGACAGCACTGCGAGACGATCCGAGCAAGAGAGGGGCCGCCCGCAGAATACCTCTCGAAACCCTCGATACTCCGGCGCCAGCTGACAATCCCGTGGACACTTTCGAGGTCGCTGCGCCACCCGATATCGACAACGAGACTACTCTTGATGCCGCTCATGTCATTGCTGACCCCTCGACGCTCGCGGAGGAGATCGCAGCGCTTCGAGCGGCGCAGCTGCGACTCAAAATCGACCACGAAGTCACCAACGCCGCGTACGTTGCCGTCGCTGCTCAACCTGCGCATCAACAGTCGTCGCACAGGAACTTAAGTCTCCTTTCACTTGTGTTGATGTTGGTGTGCGTGCTGTCAGGCTCAAGGTGGATCTTGAGACGATGCGACGCGAGATCGAGCTGCGGCCAGACAAGACGGAGATGCGCGAGTTCCGCGCCGAGATGGACGTCGAGCTCACCAAGACCTTGCGCGGTGCGCAGGACGAGTGCGCGCGGATCGAACACGCACTCAGTCTTCAGCTCTCTGAGAGCGTGCTGGGCGAGAACCAGTGGAAGTCACAGTTCGAGGAATTCATGGGTGCTCGGATCCAAGACGTGTGGTCGGGCGTGCACGCAGCGGCGAACAAGCTGCAGGAGAACATGCAGATGCTGCAGACCGACATGATCAAGCAGGAGGAGATCACGCGCGAGGTGAGCGATGCGGTGCATCAGATGCGGGCCAAGACGCTCGCGCTCGAGCAGGACTCGCGCGAGCATGCTTCATCGCTTCAGGAGAACTCAAAGGGGCTGGACCACTTGCACTCTCAATGCGTGTCGCTCGAGCGCACCTTGTCTCTCCACGAGTCGGACGTGGCCAATCGATTCGCCGCGCTGATCGCCCGCGTTGACGCGACTGATACTCGCGTGAGTGCGTGCCAAGCGACCCACGAGGTGTTCGCATTAGACACCAACAAGACGCTGGAGAGCCTGACGTCCGATCTCGCCGCGGTGCAATCAACGCTGGGGACGCATCACGGGAGTCTGCAGATGCTGGACGCAGGCTTGACGCGCCAAGGAGCCGAGGCCATGCGAATGGGCGAGCGCATGGACAAAACGGACATGCGCGTTGGCGGGATCGATGGTCGACTCGTGTCGGCTGAGAAGAAGCTCGCGACCGCCGGCAACGTGATCCAGGAACACTACCAAGAGATGCTACACCTTGTCGGAGACGTCAAAGGCGTCGTGGATCAAGCGGCACACGACCGCGCTGGCATCAAGCGAGTGACGGCGGACATCAGCTACTCGCTGCAGGAGACACAGCAGACGTTGCTCGAAGTCAGCAAAGTGGCATCCACGACGGAGATCGCACTTGCGCGGACTGCAGCTGAGATCCCGAAGATCGGCGCTCTGGTCGCGACTAACTCGGCCAACATTGCCAAGAACCGCCAGACGATTCGCGACTTGACTGCCATGGCGGACGATGAGAAGAGCTTCTCCCAGGCGCTGCAGTCCAGGTTCGACAAGGAGGTCGTGAACACGAATGCACGGTTCACTGAAGTGGCGATCCGAGACGAAACCACGCAACAGGCGATCGTCGACGCCGGCAATACGACCATGAACGTCAAGCACGCGCTCGAGGAAGCCATTCGGTACAACGGGAACCTGATCCACCAGCTCAACACAATGGTGGACAGCATCGCCATCACCGAAAGCGCCGAGGGGATGGAAGACAAGATGGCCAAGTTCGCTCTTGGGTGCGCTGAGCTCGGCCTCAAGCTCGAGCACTTCGGCAAGAACATGCCAACGTCATCTCCGTCGTCGCTATCGTCTTCATCATCTTCGTCCACTTCGAGCAGCACATTCGATGCTTCCAAGACAGACATCAAGGCTGAGTTGGCGCTGCTCTTGACCAAAGTCATCCGGTTCCTCGGCTCGGGTGTATCGATCGACCAGAACAAGTACTTGCTGGCCGTCAAGCGCACACACTACGTCGACCCGTCGAGCGGCGCTGTGATCATCGAGCTGCCTCCCCAGCAGGTGCTCGAGGGGTTCCGCACGGCCAAAGCGACCGCTTTCGTCGCGAAGACGCGCTTGTTCATGGACCAGATGCACCCCGTGGTGCCGACCAACAAGTACGCGATCGAGTTTCGCGACGCTCTCGCGCGCAAACTGCAGTTCGTGCTTGAGTTCGGTCTCGCCAACCTCTTCCCCAACACGGGGCGGCCGCTCAGCGCCGCCAACAAGCGCGGCGGTGACTTCGGGACGTGTGTCGCATGCGATCGGCCGATCGACAGCCCCGAAGAGCAGATGCGCTGCGAGAGCCGGTCGTCAATGCTGGTAGCGGACCCTGGAGGCGCAGCAGTCCGCGCCGAGCTTGTCGGCGCGACGCAGCAGCACCAGCAAGACCCTCCGATGAGTCCCGAGAATCCATCCTTTGCGGACGACGCCGTCGCTGAGGAACACCGGCTGCGGCGGCAACGTATCATGGCTGGAGGGTCCGCGTTCGTGTCCAACCGGATCGACACCAAGTCGGTCATCCCGGGCCGTTCTGGCGTCGCGCGCGGAGTGCGGCCCAAAAGCGGCCACGAGCCCATGCACCAGGCCCCGGGCAAGGCTGACTACGTCTACCGCGGCGGGTTCCGCATCCCCAAGCCGGTGACCGCATCGTCGGCCGCTGCGTCTTCAAACATGCTGAGCGCTGAGCCCGTCCTTCTCGCGGGAATCGTCACCAGCACCAAACCCGACGACCTTCAGTCAGCCAACCAGCAGCAGCCTTCGCTGGCGGATGGTCCTCTCGGCTCTCGACTCGAGAAGGTTGCGCTCCTGGGACGGTGCCAATCGGTCGACATCCCCACCGCCATCCCGAGCACCGACTCGAAACAGCGATCCACACTTGTACGCCCGCACACCGCTCCATACCGCGCCAAGTCGCTGCCAAAGCTGATCGACGCGCCGAGTGGTGGCATCGGCGGCGCTGGTGCTCCTGCCGGGAGTCTCTCCGCGGGTGGAATGGCTTCAACCGCGTCGTTGCCGGGGGCCTAGGCAGACATCAAAAGAAGCACAGAGATGAGCTCGACAGTGTAAGGACGAGCAAACCTCCTGCACCCGTCGGCCGGCTTGGAATCACCAATTGATGCGAATCGTACGTCGGCTCAGCAGCGAACCACCCGCCCTCTCTGCAATTACTCTATAGATCAGGGACTTCCACGTGGATGGAGGCAAGCAGGGCGCGTGCCGCCTCCACCGCTGCTTCCTCCTCTTCACCCGCCTCGTTAATGGTGCCGCCCTCTGGTGTCGGCGCTGCCTCCACGAGTTGCTCCGCCGCCGCCTCAGAGCCGGGCGGGGCCGCCGTCTGCATGGCGAGCAAGCGCAGCGTCGCGGCCAGCGCCTTGGCCTTGACCTTGGTCGCTTCGGCGTCGCTCGCGCCATCAAAGAGCCCACACACAAGCGCCGCGCTGTCGCGGTCGTCAGCGACTCGATCCTCGTGTCCGCCAGTTGCCGCCTCGCGCTCCTGCGTACCTCAGCGCGCCACGGAGCGTCCCAAAGCGGTGGCTCCTAGTCACCGCAGCCGCGAAGCCCGCGTCGAAGCCCTCCTGCAGCGTGTCCTCCTTGCCGAACTCGAGTCCGTCGCGGATGCCGAGCTGCGGATGGTGGCGGAACAAGCGCCGCAGTTCGTTTCAGCAGCCGACCGGACAGCGATGGGCCCCGCTCCGAGCGACGCACCGACCGCATGCGGCGCTCCATGGCGGCCGCCTCCTGCTCCTGCAGCGCGCATTCCTCCTCGTCCTCGCTCAGGAAGTCCTGGAAGCCGTCGTCCTCCTCCGCCATGCTGGTCATTGGCGCTCGTTGTGAATGAAGTGAAGCGTCGTCAATCACTGGCCGGCAGAACCTCAGGTGCTGACGGTCTCAGATTCAGAGCGTGATGATGATCTGAGTCTAAATGGAATGTCCGGATTGAATTGAATAAAAAGCGGTGAAAGACTTTTCACAGCGCGTGAATTGCCATCGACGCCGCTAGCAGCTTGCGACTCGAGCGGCTGTGCACCTTATGCCCCGCTTAATAAGGCCCTCGGGAGGCGCATGGGGTCGCGCCTGAAGATCCCGGCGAGTCTCAATGGGGACCGGATCGCTGGAGATCATCTGCTGAGGCAAAAGTAATTTCTTGCCTGAAGGGGGACAAAGTTCTTTCAACAATCAACAATTGCAAAGCCACAGTTTGTGTGTCTTCAGATGATTTCAGAATTGGATTTGGCATGGAAAAACCGCTTCGGGGTATTCCGTCGAGATTTCACCCGACCGACCGCTCCGCGCATTCCACGTCAAGCCTTTGGCCAAGTCAGCGCGCCACCATCTGCGCGACCGACCGGCTCCGTGTTGGGTTTTTCATGACATGCCGGCGTCGCCCCGCTCACACTCGCCATTTTTAGGCCGCCCGCGCTCAGCACTCCGCGCACTCCGTCCCCCGCGTCCGCCGCCCTCAATGCTGCTCAACAAGCAGCGCAAGCGCAGCCTCAAGGCGATCCTCATGCCTCGCCCGGCTCACTGGTCGCGCGCCGCGCCGTCTCACGCGCCGGCCGCGTCGCCACCGCCAGCAGCAACACCGGAAGCCCGCCAAGTCGATCTAGAAGGCGGTCGCCCCCAGCTGACGGTCGAGGTGGCACCTCGTGTCCGCGAGCAGCCGGTCGCCGCGAGAGGCCGCCGCGGTGCGAGGCGGTCCGAGATGACGGCGCAGGAGCGCGCGCTCGTGGCGCAGGCGTTCCGCGCTCGCTACGCGCTGTCGGAGCGCCAGGTGCTGGTCCACGTGCGCCGGCGGCACCGCGTGCAGCTGCTGGACGAACTCGCGCGCCTCGCCGGGGTCGCCAGGGATCTGGAAGCGCAGATCGACGCGGCCGCGCGGCGCGTCCAGACCGTCGAGCGTGTCGCCATGCACCTGGAGCGCATCGGCGCGCTGCTGCAGGACGACCGCGCCGCTGAGCTCGTTCGGCCGCCAATCGCCACAGAGTCGGCTTCAAACGCCGCCGCCACGGCCGCTCCCGCTGTCGACACCGAGTAGGTCCCGTGTTGATCCAACGTATTGTACGATGCGAATCCATCCTTCCTTGTGAGCTGTCCGCCCGCCATCCACGGGTGTCATCGAGATGGAGACGACGGCCGAGCCCTGTACTTGCATCAGGCCTGCCCACCTCGTCGCCAAGCGCAGGCTGCATGCATGTGATAGTGCGTGCCGGTGCTGCATGGGTCTCACATGAACCAACCTGATCATCAGGAGTTCTGACGACCACTCGAGGCGGTGTGGTAAGGATGTGTGCAATGTGTGGCGAACAGTTGCGCCATAGTGGCTTCAAGTGTCGCGCTGAGTCGGCCGGATCTTTTCGACCCATATGGAAAACCCCACTGGCATGCCACCCAAACAACTTTACAACTTTGAGGAGACTGGGAGATTGGGTGGTGGGTTATTTGGCGAGTTGTCCAATCTCGCTGACAATCCCAGCACAGCATGGAGAACGCGCGGCGCGCGGCGTCAACGAGCCACGTCTGGGGCTACGTGCTCGTGCTGACGGCGGCCGCATGCTTCATCTCTACCATGTACGCATCTGCGCCGTAGTCTGCGCTGTCTTTCGTCCCTCTTACGGCTCGAACAGCCTCCTCGAAGCTGAGGAATCGCGCGGTCACTGACGAACTTGTCGACTCGTCGACTCGCAGGTACATGATGGTCTTTTCCAAGCTGCTGCCGCTGCTCGACGGCGGCGCGGCGGTGGACAGTGGTTTGGAGAGCGGAGGAGCGCATGCTGGCGCTACCGGCGCTGACAGCGTCGGCCTCCTGGACGCGCTGGAGCGCGACGTGTACTACTGCTACCTGCTCCCACTCACGATCCCCGTGACCATCCTCGCCTTCTACGCCAACTGGGTCAGCCTCAAGTTCTTCCGCCACAACTGACGCGAGCCAGTGTTTGCGCCGGAAGCCGCTCTGTCGGCCCAATGCCTGCGCGATCCAGCCATCGTGTGG
>JAADYB010000868.1:0-11907 GCA_023338075.1 Phytopythium litorale | reverse complement strand
GAGCTCCGTCCCAGCGAATTGAATGCGCTCGGTCGCAGCAGCAAGCAGTTTTCGCAAAGCAGCGGTCCCATTGTCGACTCCACCGTGTCCGAACCCCCGGTCGGCAAACCTTCGTGTCCGCTTGTTATCCCTCGCCGCTCAGCAGCAATCAAGGTTCGCTGTCTCAGTTGCCAGCATATGATAGACGGTGCTCATGACAGCAGTCGCCGCCACCCGCACAATGGAAGTCGGGTCAGAAGGAGGAGCTTTGGAGGAGTCATCTCTGCTGTTGCACCATGAAAGTGTGCAGTGAGCTGTGCCCAAGCTGGAAGTCTTGCCGCCTTCTGGCAGGCGCTGACACATTCGACAAGGCTGTTGTGGACGCATGCCGCAGCTGCGGTGCTTACTGGCCGCTGCTTCATTAGCCAGCGCACGAACGTCAAGCAGGTGTGGACGTCCACCTGTTTGCCGCACACGAGCAAGTCCGCGGCGCCAGCTTCCATGAGGACAGCAGCGTGTCGAGCCGTGGCTAGCGATCAGCTCGAGGCTGCTTCGAATGCTGGCCGCAGCGGCCTTTGTACGTGAATTGCAGCGGGAAACGTGCATCAAGAGAGTCGTATGACACTGCCTCGGTTGATTCTTGTTGCGTTGTTCTGGTTGCCTTCAACTTCAAGATCCCGTGATACCTTCGTACTTTGCATAGCATATATGGTACCGTTGGAGCACAAACGAGCTACTGACACGGGTTTGCGAACGGAACTTGTGTGGTTATAATCGAGCCAACGACAGCTCAATACAAATTTAAAGCTCAAATACGGTGTCAATAGCGCTGCTGCCCGCCGCCCGGTTTGAAAATTCAACCGACGGGGCCGACCAGAGCAGGAAACGGCGCATCGCGATCGCATTCCGGGCACGAAACCCTCGGCTTCCTCTGTGCGATTGCTGCCTGCCCAGCGCCTCAGCGAGTGCTCTGGCGTCCCCACCGTCGCGTTCACCGTCTCTGCGCGCTCTCGGCGGTCCGGAATCACTCGCTCTCAGCTCGGGAAACCGCTCCGAAGCGGTCGTTTTCCTTCGTCGCGGACACTCCAAGTTTCACGCTGTCAATCACCTCCGCGGCGGGTTTATCAGGTAGAACACGTTGCTGCAGGCATCAGGACACGACGCGCAGCTAGTCATGGAGGCAACAGAGCCGGGGGCGGTCCTGCCGGCGGACGAAGGACGCGCGAACGACGACGCGGAGCAGCGCGTGCTGGCGCGCACCAACGCGCTGCTCGGGACACTAGGCTTCGGAGACCGATCATTCGCGCGCGCGGCCGACCTGGTGGCCAGCGTGTCGTCCATGAGCGTCGCGCTGTACGAGAAGCTGTTCCAGTTCCGTCTGCGCGATGTGGTCCGCGTGCCGCGAACGCTGCAGGACTACGAGCACAACGCACAGCTCGTGGTGGACGCGCTCGCCGGCGCGCTTCTGGAGCCGGCGGGTGAAGACGCCCATGCAAGGTCAAGAGACCAGGCAAGCAAGCCGCTGACGGGCAGGCGCCTGTGTTCCGGTGACTGGCGCGCCATTTTGCAGCTGGTCGAGCGTCTGGAGCAGGTGTATGCCATTCTGTACGACGGCGACGGCACCTTTCGCGGTGGAGCGCTGGCTGTCGGCGTCGGTAATGAGCTGCAAGTGCCGGTGGGGGAGACGATTGATGCCCCGCTGTCGGCCAGGACGAAAACACGGAGCAGACTGTCGAGCTCGGCAAGCGAGAAGGCGAAGGCTGCCCGCAAAGTTAAGCGACGGTCTGGGTCGACTCTTGCGGCGAAGCGGAGACCCGTGTACAGCAGTGAAAGCGACGGGGACTCGGGAGCTGAGCGCGAGAAGCGTCTCCCGAGGAGGCCGCGTGACCACCGCACTGCACCAAGTACGCGTGCGCACGGGAACAAGAGTGAGCGAAAGCAGACCGAAGTCCGGCGCAGCGGCGTTGTCGACACCGCAGTCCGCTCAAGGGCGTCGGTGTCTCATCTATCATCGTCGTCATCCTCATCATCCCCGTCGTTTCCATCGTCTCCGTCACGCGGATCAGGCGAGCGCAGACTTGCTCGGTCGTTGATGGTCGAGCAGCGCGCTCAAGTTGCTGACCCGCTCTCGAAATCGACATCGTCCATGCAGACGCGGTCGCAAAAGGATGCCAAGCTGGAGGTCTCCACCCGTCTTGGCTCGAGTCGGTCCCAATTACGAAGTGAGAAGGCGAATCGCTTGGCACAATCAGCATCGACTCGCCGCAGCATCGCAGCCTCAAGTGAAGAACGTGCCGCAGTCGATCGAGACCACCAAGACACTGAAAGCGATCTTCTGCAAACTCGCAAGTATGGGCGGTTCGTCGGGTCTGACACACCCAAGTCTCGGTCAACAAGAGCTCGGTCCGCGTCAACGCTTCCTCACAACCCCATTGAGCCGCCGCCCTTTGGCGATTTATCGTCAGTGTCGATTGCAAGCAAGGGCAGTCAGCACTTCCTTGACGAAGGCACCGGTCTGGAGCACGATTTCTCAGCAATAAGCATCGAGAGCGCGCGGTTTCCCGGTCGTGCGCCATCCGATGACGAGGCAGAAGGCAATTTCTCGGTTCTGAAGCAAAGTGGTGCGTCTGGGAGGTCTCGCCGATCCGCGCAGCAGTCGCGGTCGGTGCATCCAAACCAGCGAGACGCGGCATCTGAAGCCGGCGAAGACGACATGGAAGAATCCGGTGGCGAAGGTGGTGGTGGTGACGACGCGACAGGGAGCCCAGTGAGAAAGAAGCTGGTTCGCGATGCGCCGGAGGCTCCTCGGCTTTCATCATCGCCGCGCGTGACCCAGCATAATGCCCAAGCGCCGTCTCTTCACCCCCTCCTTCCTCGCTCCAAGGCTCGGGGTACAACTTCTAAAGCCCAGGCCGAGTATCTCCGGTACAAGCTTACGCTCAAGAACCACCTTCAACAGCTTCGTCAGGTGAGTCTCTTTGCCTCATTCGAGTCGCCATTGACAGACTGCAGCCGCTGACGATTGCGCCTTGGCTTCCAGCGAGAGCTTTGCCAGCGCCAGCACATGGAGCGAGCCTACAAGGCTGGCGAGCACACGGCCAACGTCGACAAGGTGCGTTCGCTGCCGTGAGCTCCGTGCGCTGTCGATATGACTGACCATGGCGTCTGTAACAGATCAGAGCCCGGCGGTTCGAGCAAGACATCCGACTGCAGCGGATCGCCATCGGGTTGGAGGCCAAAGAGGAGGAGGAGAAGCAGCTCCGGCACGCGATACATCACTTGCTCGACCTGGAGAAGGAGAAGCTGCGCGAGGAGCACCGCGTCACGTCGTCCGTGCTCAAGCAGATCCAGAAGGATCACGAAGAGCGCGAGCAGGCGATGGAGAACTTGTACGTGCTGCCTTGGGCTATTGCATCGCTGCGCGTTCGTCGCGCTCTAACTCGTCTCGTGTGTGCGTGTGTGGGATTGCAGCTACGCCAACCAAATCCGGATCGTCCGAGAGCAGACCGAGCGCGAGGCCCTGGAGCGCGAGCTCATGGAGAAGGCTCAGCGCCAGGCGTCGGAGCAGATGATGCGCGAGATGCGGCACGAGCGCGAGACGCAGCTGACCGCGCTCTTGCAGGAGAAGCAGCAGCTCGCCGAGGCGCGCCGGTTCCGCCAGGCCGCGCAGATGACGCAGCTCCTCGAGCGCACGGACCAGAAGTCGGCGGCTCGCACCGACGCCTTCTACACCGCGGCGATGAGAGCGCGGCACCGACGAGCGGAGGCGCAGTCAGGACCTCCGTCGCAGCAGCTCCGCCAGAGGCAACGCCAGCCAACGGCGTCGGCGTACAGATCGACAAGTGCGGCTGGGAGGCCACTGCCGTCGGCGGCAAAGGCGAAAGCAGCGCCGCTCCAGCGATCGGCTCGCGTGTACTAGCCAGGAGGTTAGATCGAACGAAGCAGCGTGTTGTGGTTCGCCTGGTCTGTTCAAAATCGTCGTGGAGATGGTGCTACAGCATGTACTTCCTGGCGCGCGCGAGCACGTCGGACGCGTGGATGACGCCGAGCAACTTGCCGCGCGCGGTGACGAACAGCTGTGGACACTTGTGCACCGCGATCAGCAGCACGGCGTGGCTCGCAGCCGTGTCTTTGTGGACGCGGAAGCTCTCGGCGTCGAGCTCGAGCAGTTCGAGTCCCACGAGGTCGACTGGCGTCGAGTGCTCCGACTGCGGCTGCGACAAGGCCGCCTGCTGCTCTCGTGTGATGAAGAGCGTCATGCTGCTGGGGATGCGAGGCGCCTTCGCATCTTTCCTGGCATCCGCAGCCGTGGCCAGACATCGCTCCCACGCATGGACGATGTCCCCAAGCTCGTCGCGATCCACTGCTCCGAGCAGGATCTCGGACTTGTCGCTGTCGATGATGGGGACAATGTCGACGTCCGGGCTCAGCTCTTTCAGCAGCCGCTTCAATGACTCGAGCGATTGGAATCGGCTCATGGCCAGTGGAGGGTCGTCGCTCATCAGATCGCTCGCGACGAGCGCGTACGACCGCTGCTGGGTGAGCGTGGGCCACTGCGGCAGCTTCTTCTGCCGGCTGATGGTCTCGTACATGTCGAGCGAGAAGAAGAGCGCGACGGAGCGGCCGAGCAGCACGCACAGGAGCACCGGGACCATGTAGCTCAGCTGGCTCGTGAGCTCGAAGACGATGACAGCGATGCTAATTGTGCCCGTGACGCCCGCAGTGAAGCTCGCGGCGCCAACGACAGCATACCCAGCCGCCAGCTCGCTGCCGCCGCCGAAGAGCACCACCATCTCGCCGAACAGCCGACCCATCGCCGCGCCGATCGCGAACACTGGGGTGACGATGCCGCTCGGCACCATCACCGTCGCGCTGATGGCTGTCGAGAAGAACCGGACGCACGTGTACAGCGCAACGGACGCCGAGGACCAGGACGCGCCGACTTCGCTGGCTGCGAATGGGAAGGGCAGTGTTAGCGTGTTCCAAGATGCCGAAGCGTTCGCAATGCAACATCAGGGGCGTACCGAGGTGGCTCGCGTCGTGGGTCGTCAGGTTGGCGGTGGAGAACATATCGTCGATGACCTGGTGCTGCGACAGCTGCATGAAGCTGCCGACGGGGAACTCGATGAGCGAGAACAGCAGCGCGACCGCCGCGGCGTAGACGAACGGCGAGAACGACCGCGCTGACGGCAGCTGCACGAAGACGACGCGCTCCAGAAACCGCGTCTTGAGGTCCGACACGAGGCGGAAGGTGCGCACGAACAGCGCGGCCAGGATGCCACAGAGTAACGCGAGCACGAGGAAGAGAGTGACTTCATACGTCTGGTACGGCAGCGCGTCGAACTCGGTGGTGAAGAGCGAGACGGCGTTGCTGCGGAGCAGCGTGCCGAGCGCGCGGAAGACGACGACGCCGACAACCGAGGCGAAGAAGGCGCGCCAGTAGTTGCTGGTGACGTAGTAGCTCGTGGTAACCTCGATGCTGAAGAGCACGCCGCCGATGGGCGTCCCGAAGGTGGCGGTGACACCCACTGCGCACGCGGCCGAGAGCACGTGGTGCGTCAGGTCCTCGGACTGGCGGATTTGCCGGAACAGCGGCAGCCGCAGCAGCTGCCGCGCGATGATGCAGCTCAGGTGCACGAACGGCCCCTCCTTGCCGATCGACAGCCCGCTGCCGAGCGCGAACACGAGTCCGAGGCACTTGGCGGCCAGCGCGCGCGCCGTGAGGTAGTTGGGGAACGGGAACCCGCCGAGGATACTGCGCATCTCGGGGATGCCCGAGCCGGCGGCGTCCGGGCACACGAGCCAGGTGCTCAGCACGCCCAGCAGCAGGACCGCGACGCGGTACGAGACGTAGAGCAGGTAGTCGAGCACCCAACCGCCGCCGAGAGAGGACCAGACCGCTCGGTAGCGCGTCACGAGCTGCACGCCGCTGTCGATGCTCCACGCGACGACCGAGGCGGCGACGCCCAGCAGCAGCAGCAGCACCCACGAGCTCTCGAGGAACGAGTCGGCGAACGCGCGCACGTGGTCGGGCGCCGGCATCGGCACGCCCAGCATCGTGGCGGAGGAGCGTCCGTCGGGGAAGAGCGTCTGCGCCAGCGGCGCGTGGTCGTCGGCGTCACCGGCGGAGGCGTCCGCGTCCTCGTGCTCGGGCTCCGCCGCCGCCCGCAGCGACCGGTACCCGCCGCGCACCTTACCGCTGCGTTTTTCGGTCCGACCTGCCGCGTCGTCCAGCTCCTCGGCGTCCACCCACGTCTGCATCCGCGCCCAGAGCGAGTCGGACGGCCCGCGCGTCGGCGGCGGCATGTCGATGAAGGCGGCGTCGCTATCACCAGGCTCTGTCGCCGCGCCGGACGAGGCGGAGGGCGACGGACTGGCAGAGGGTGAGGAAGGAGGAGAGGAGGACGCCGAGGAGGTCCTGCCGGCGTCCTGCGAGCCCCCGCGGCGGCGGCGTGGGGGCGCCTCCGTCGCCTCGGCCGGTGGTGCAGCCATGTCAATCAATGTCTGACGAGTTTTTTTTTGCGGTGGAGAGGACGACACTTCGAGAGTGGATACATGCGCTGGTCGACTGTATCATCTGTGACAGGTTACTGAATTGATACCGGTTGTGTCGGTAACCTACCGGTTTAGGTTACGTTGAAACCGAACTGCCGCGCTGGCTCAGCTTTTGCGCGAGTAAGATCGCTGGCAACTTCAAGGTGCGGCGGCGTCCAACGTCCGGCTTCACTCGGGCTCAGTATGCGCCGCCCCCACAACCGGACGCGCGGATGCGGGGAAGAAGCCGCGGCGGAACAACAAGCGCCGCCTCGTCCTCCGCCTCCGGCGCTGCCGCCGCCCGCCCGCCGTCCCGAAGCGGGCAGATACGGCCGTGGGCCATGCGACGCCCGCCGTCCGTCTGCCCCCAGGCCGTGCGCTCGCAGTCGCAGCGGTTCCATTTTCCGCCGGCCTTCTTTCGCTCATGCCGAGCCCTGGGATCCGTCCCGGCCGGCGCATCTCTCGGGCACTCGCTCTGACGCGCAAGATCGCGCGCCGAAGCCACGTCCTGCAGGCCGAAGGTGGCTGGCTGGCTGACTGGCTGGCTGGCTGGCTGACTGACCCGGCGCGCGCTTCTGCCTCTGGCCGACGGGCCGACGGACCGACGGGGAAAGGTTCCGCGACGGTCGGTCGGCGGGATCTGAAATAGCGGCTCGTCTTGCGGCCTCTCCGCGCGTCCGTCGCCATCGAAAAGGCACCGAGAGGCCGGCGGGCCATTCCCGCGCGCGCAGGCTCGGCCGCAGGTCCGTCCCGGCCGCGACCGGAGAGAAAGCGAGCGCGCGCGTCCAGCGACGCCGATCCCTTCGTCGGAAGAGGGACAGACACCGGCCGCGCCATGCAGCGCAGCGCGCGCAGAGGCCAGCCGCTCGACACGTTCGCGTCCGCGCTGGCGTCCATGGCCGTCTTCTCCGGCGGCGAGGCCGGCGAGGTGGCCGGCAAGCCCGCGGACGGCGGCAAGTGGCGGGAGACGGCCAGCGACGTGGATGAGCGAGACGGAGAGGAGGGCGAGAGTGAGGACGACGCCGCGGTCCGGTGGACGGCCAAGGCGGCGGCGCGACGGCGTGGCAGCGGCCCTCGCGCGCTGCACGTGACCACGACTGCCGCCGGTAACAACAATAACAACAGCAGCAGCAGCAGCAAGGAGGCGCAGGCGGCCTACTGGCGGCTGTTCGGGGCCGCCAACGGCAGGGCTCGATACGCGCAGCCGTCGCCCGGCTTCGACGCGTACCGGAAGGCGCTCGCCCCGCGCGAGGAGGGCGTAGAGCAGCGGCGGCGCGTCGCGCGGCGAGAGCCGCTGAGCAGCACGGACGACGGCAGCGACGACGCGGCCGCGGCGCGCACGGCCGGGGGTGAGGCGCCCGCCGAGAGGCGCGAGCCGGACGACGAGGTGGTGCTGCTGCGCGAGCAGGTGGCGCTGCTGGTGCAGAACCTCGAGAAGGAGAAGCAGCGCCGCACGGTGGAGCAGAACCTCATGCAGACGGTGAGTCCCTCGCCACGTAGCGTCCGTCTCCTGCGCGCTTGTGGCGGCCTCGGAGCACTGACGCCGACTTGATGTGGTACCCCCAGAAAATCATCGAGCTGCAGGGCCTCATCCGCCGCAACCTGCCGGAGCAGCAGCGCGCGCTCGAGCGGCGGCTGCAGTCGCGCGCGTCGCCGCCGGCGTCCAAGGCGCGGGCGGCGGCGGCGGCGACGAGGTCGGCCGCGCGGGCGATGGCCAAGCTCGGCGGCAGCGGCGGCGGCGGTGCGAGCCACTGCCACCACCTGTACCACCACCATCACTTCCACCACCACGAGCACGCGCAGCGGCCGCCGAGCCAGCCGCTGTGCTGCGAGGAGGCGCTGCTGGAGCGGTCCATGTCCATGCCCACGACGCTGGACCGGTTCCCGACGCCCAGCAAGTGCGCGTCGGTGGGGGACGCGACGGACAATCAGACAGGGACAGGGTCGCCGCGGCAGCCGCACGGGTCTACGCCGCGGAAGAGCGCGGCCGTGGCCGAGCGGATGCTGGAGGTGTCTGTCAAGAAGCAGGTAGGCAAGATGCGCGCCAAGATGGTCACTGCGGTGGCCGACGCCGAGAGAGAAGCCGCCGCGCTGCGCGCGCAATTGGCCGAGGAAGCCAAGCTGCACGCGCAGCGCGAGCGCCAGCTGCGGCTCGAGTGGCAGGTGGAGCTCGCGGCCGCAGACGACCGGCAGCGCCGCACGGCGCATAAGCTGGCGGCCGCGGCGCGGCAGGCGGCGCAGTTGGCCGAGGAGAAGCAGCAGCTTGCGGCCATGGTGAACGCGCAGGCCGAGTGCATCCGGCGGTTGGAGCTGACAGTAGGTGGGCGGCAGATTGTCGAGCAGGCCACGACAAGCGCCAGCGCCGTCGGTGACGGCTAGGAGGTGGCAACAGGGCAGGGGGCGCGGTCGCAAGCGGCCCCCTCGAGGGCGAGAGGAGAGCTCGTCAAGTGTCGTTGGTGTCTGGAGGCGGCGAGGGCGGAGGCGCTTCCGAGTGGAGTATAAGCCGACAACACGCAGGTGGTTGCCACGACTCGGGGCCGCTCACGGCGGCGGTCAGTGCCAATGCGTCAGTGTATTGCGCAGACTCACCGAGGACCCGCGCGGGCCGGACGCAGGTGACGCGGCTGGGACGCGAGTGACGGCGCGCGCTGCGGTGTGTTCATTGCTCCCGTGTTGGTGGTGGTGTTACACTTTGACGCGGATCTCGTCGTCCGTCAGCAGCCCGGACGCCAGCGCCTGCACATTGCCCGAGAACGCGCGGCGCTCCCATGCGGTCGTGTCGAAGTAGATGAACTGCGGCGCAGTCGGTGACGACGCGGAGGACCCGGTCGACGAGGACCCGATGCCGCTGCCGATGGACCCGGCGCTCGTGCTGGTAGACCCGATGCTGGAGCCCGCAGGTGCGAGCGACGACGAGGCGCTCAGCGCGGCCAGACTGCTGCCGCTACTACTACCACTAGCACTCCCGCTGGCAAGCAGCGCGGCGTCCGCGGCCGAGGCGCGCTTCAGCCAGAGCTTGAGCTCGCCGTGGTACCGCCACTCGCGCGCGTACAGCTCCTGCGCCGCGTACGCCTGCAGCACGTCCTTCGGCATCGAGTAGAAGACGTAGAAGAGCGTCTCGAGGTGGAACTTGGACAGGTGCGTCATCTTGAGCACGGGCGGCTGGTTGTAGTAGCACATGGGCAGCGAGTACTGCGGCTCGCGCGCCAGCGGGTCGTCGGACCAGGGAGACGCGAACGTCGGATGCAGCGGCCTGTTCCATCGCCAAGACATCGGGTTAGAGAGCAGAGCAACCCGTTCGATCGACGACAGACAACGCACTCGGCCGAGTTCAGGTTGAGACCGAGCGAGGTCAGGTCGCAGCCCATGGTCAGGTTCTTCTTGGCCTCGTTGCCCGGGCGGATGATCGTGTGCAGCATGCCCAGCAGGCCGAACTGGTTGGACGCGTCCATGCCCGACACGCCGCTCGCCGGCACCTCCTCCGTTCTCAGGTGGCCGAACGCGCCGCCGGACAGACTCACGCCGTTGCTGCTGCTCTCCGCCGCGCTCGCCGATCCCGCGCGCACGCCGATGGCCGTTGCGCCGCTACGCGCCGGGGCCGACGACAGCACCGCGTTGTCCGCGGCCGAGATGGTGAAGCTCGCGTGCCGCTTGAGCTCCATCGCCCTGGGCGTCGCGCTCTTGTCGCTGCCGCTGCCGCTGGCCGCCAGCGTCGACAGCGCGGGGAAGTCCTCCTTCTGGATCGTGAACTCGGTCGGCTGCGACTGCCGCGACAGCGTCGATGACGAGGACGACGAGCCGTCAAAGCCCGAGTCAATCGTCAGCGAGCCCATCCTGTTGAACGCAGCGTCGGGTTAGCCACCGGCGACGGCTGCGATGGACGAAGAGGCGACGGGATAGTCACCTGGAGCCGAGCGCGGGGAACTCCGACATGTCGGGCGCCTTGTTCTCGGTCGGCGCCTGGAACGCGCGGCCTGGGCACAGACAAACGCAGCAGCCGGCCACCAGTCAGCTGCATGTCCTTCGCGAGTCTCAAGCCGCTCCCTGACCTTTCACGACCGCCGCAAGGTGGTCCGCCGAGCCCAACCGGTGCAGCTCGTGCGCCATCGGCATCCCGCCCGCCGCACCGAGGAACTGCCGCATACAGCCACGATTAGTCCGCCTGCGGGCCGCTCCCGCCGCGCCTGACGCACTCACCGCGCCGCTGCCGCCGCTCATAACGCCGCCGAAGCCCGACAAGCCGCTCTGCAGCGCGTCTGCCGCGGGAAAACGCACCGGGTGAGCGCCGCCGTCCAGCCGGGAGAGCGCCGCCTCGCGCGCCGCTACGCCACCTGCGTGCATCTCCAGCCCGCCGCCGAGCGCGCCGGCCATCCCCATCCCCTGGAACGCCATGTTCATGCCGCCGCTGCCGCCGAGCGCGCCGGCTCCGGCCGCGCTGGCCCCCGCGCCGACGCCCAGTCCCTTGCTGGAGAAGTCGTCGCGGTGGTAGTAGTACTGGCTCGCGTCAAAGTCCTCCTGGCCGCGAAACGCCGCTGCCTTAGGCCCCGCCGGTACACTCCCGCGCGTGCCACATCAAGGCGGCCCTCACCTTGTCCTCAGCCGTCTGGATGTTGTCCTTAAAGTAGGCGAACTTGTCCTTGGACGGGTCGATCATGGCGTCGCGTTCACGAGTCTGCCGCCGCCGAAACAGAGCCGATACGGACGCGACCGGCACGAGCAGCACCGCAAGACACAGGAGAACGCGTTAGCCGACAGTCGCGCCGCCACCGGCCAGTCATGAGCCCGAGAGCACCGCGCGACACCCACGCACCTCGCCTGCCGCCCCTTTCCGCGATCCGAGAGCGGACACACTTGCACTTTGTATCGCACGCGACCGCAGCTTTTCTTCCGCCCATTTTTGCGATCGACGGAAGGGGGGAGGCGGAAAATACTGAGCATATCCGTTTAAGTGCGAAGGGTTACAACGTAACCGGGTCGGGTTGGTGACGGTCCTGCTTCAACGTGGTCAAGTGGACAATGTCTGGAATATCGTGAAACTCTGGTGGTGGTGGTGACGTGTTGCTCTCAAACGCTATTTCCCGGCTCATTCAGTGTCGGAGCCACGCGAAGCGCAAGGAGAAGTCGGTCCCGAAGTGCTCCAGCGGCGTCTGCACCGTGAAGACGACCCAGAGTATCAGCGTAGCCTGCGTGAGCTGCCACTGCGACTCGAGCACGAACGCGAGCTGCCGTAGCGCTGACACGCGCGTTTGTCGCTGCAGGACGAGCCCGACCACCAGCAGCGACGCGATCTCGAGCAGCGAGTAGCCAAGAAGCGCCTGCATGTTGCTCGTCAGCTCGTCGAGCGACAGATCGCGGATGTTGGTGAGGAACGCGCGGTTGGGCAGCTGGTACACT
>JAADYB010000867.1:0-11910 GCA_023338075.1 Phytopythium litorale | reverse complement strand
GCCCGTCAGGTGTGAACTCGACGCACGTGACGCTGCGCGGGGGCGGCGGGCGGCCCAGAGCCGACGGTCGGCGCTTCTTCCTGGCGCTGCCGGCCGGCGACAGGAAGCCTCCAGCGGCTAGCGGACGCTGGATACTGCTCGCCCGCGACGCTGCAGGGGCGACAGGCGCGGCGTGGACGCCGGGCAGGACGCCCACAGGCTTGCCGCCCGTCCTGGCCGCGCCGCAGGGCAGCCTCGTGTCCCAGAGCATGACGTGGCCGTCGCGCGCGCCAGAGGCCAAGGTGGCGCTGTCGCCCTGCTGCCGCACGCACTTGACGCTCATGCGGTGGCCCGCGAGCGAGAAGAGCGCGCGCCGCGTCTCGGCGTCCCAGCCGCGCAGCTGCAGGTCGCCGGCCGCCGTCACGATCTGCCGGTCGTCGCGCGACCAGATGACATCAAACACGGCGTTGCGGTGCGCCGTCCAGGTGCTCGGCGCCGCCTCCGCCGCCGGCGCCCGCGTGTCCAGCACCGAAACGTCGCCGTCCTCGTCCACGGCGGCCAGCAAGTGCGCTGCCGTCGCCGAGTGCGCAAACGCGAGCTGGAACACGGGCGCGCGCGGCTGGCCCCAGCGGTCGACGCGGTGGCGCGCCAAGTCGATCGCCCCAGCCGACCGGAAGCGCGGCAGCAGCAGGTCGCAGGCCACAGCGCTCAGCTCGGAGCGGGAAGCGGGTGGCAGCGGCGTCTGATGGCGACGGACGCGGTGGTGGCGGCTTGCGCGCGGCCCGAGCTGCAGCCGCGCCACCGCGCGCGCGGCGTTCTCCTGCCGGTCGCGCGTCATTTCCGTGGGCATTGGCGCTGATTGACGGATTGACCTGCTTCCCGCCGGGGTTTTGGCGGGAAGTGGTGTGCACCACGCTAACTATCGGTTGGTCTAGGGTCAGTCCCGAACTTTGAAGAAATACCGGTTTTTGCATTGATAGACCGGTGTGCTACCGGTTCGTTCTGGGTTGTATCCATCCCCCTGGTGTCCAGAGCAAAGTGTTGGTAATCCAGTCATGTTGAAGAACCACCGCGCACTGATCCTTCTCCGCGGAAGCCGCCGAACGCGGAATCGAAGCGGATCCGCTGCAGTGCAGACTCTCGTGTGCGTGGGAATATGGCGACGCTATTGGTGGGCGTGGGCGGAACGAGGCGGCGGGGGGGATGGAAGGCGACGTCTGAACCCCCACCCATGTGGGCGACCGACTGTCCACGGGTCCAGGCGTCCAGGAGATCAGCTGGCGGGTCAACCGCTCTGGACGGCACGTCGGACCGCGTGCGTGCCGAGGCGGAACGCGCGCGTGGGCTCAGCCGCCGCGCGCCTGTCACGGGGGTCGGCTTCCATCAAGCTCCATGCAGTCGGGTCGCAGTGCGGCTTCCGTGCATGGGGGGTCGAGTTAACGCCACCTCGGAGAGAAAGATCGCGGCGCTACGTGGCGAGCGACTGGCGTCCAGTATGCGGCTCGAGAATCCAGACGAACCCAGGTCCCGTGGCCACCGGGCGTTTCTCTCGTCCGCAGACTCGAAGACGATATCCTGGACACTTGGGCCGATCTTTTCGCCCCCGGCCCCCGTCCCACTTCGCCCATACAACCGCCCAGTCGATCCGCATTTCATCGAAGCTTTTCCCCCCCCGTCCCCGCCCCTTCTTCTTTTTTTCTTCTCTCCGGGTACTCTGGGAAATGTGGACGCATCCAGCACTGCAAGATGCCCGCCATGGCGCTCGCAACCGCCCACAAGCCGACGCCCCACGGACCGGTCGACGGACGCCAGAGCATGCGCCGCCTGCCTGACCAGCCGCCGCCGCCGCGACCGGCCGCGGCCAACGACCAGCCGCCGTGGCGCCCGCCAGTCGCTCAGTCGCCGCGCATGACGCACCCGGCCGGCATGTTCCGCGTCGCCCAGCAGCAGCAGCAGATGCAGCAGCAGATGCAGCAGCCGTTCTTCCCGCCGCCGCCGCTGGCCATGGACGCGCCCGAGGCGCCGGACGAGGACGAGGACGAGGAGGACGACGACGACTCGGACGCGCTGGCGACTGCCGACGCCGCACCACGGACCCTCGTCGGCGCGTTCCCCCGCGGCGGAGGTGCCTTCTTCGGCGACGGCACGTTCCCGGTCAAGAAGGAGGAGGTGAGCCAGGCCGCGACGACCTCGGGGCCGTTCGCGGCCACCAGCGCCAAGATGGAGACCTCCGCGACGGCAACGGAGACGGCTACTCCGGCGCGGCCGCAGGTGGTGCCGCACGTGATCCGGCGGCGCAACGTGGGCGTGCCCAAGTTCCTGCGCTACCTGTTCCAGATCCTCGAGGTGGAGGACCCGAGCGTCATTACGTGGGCGCACGCGGGCACGGCGTTCCAGATCCGGCAGCCCGACGCGCTGGCCGAGCACATCCTGCCCAGGTACTTCAAGCACAACAAGGTGTCGAGCTTCCAGCGGCAGCTCAACTACTTCGGCTTCAAGAAGTGGACCAAGACGCAGACCAACGTCTGCACCTTCAGCCACCCCTTCTTCCTGCGCGACGACAAGGACAAGATGAAGCTCATCAAGCGCAAGGAGCGCGCCAACGTGCACGCCATCGGGCCCTTCGCCGCCTACGTCCTGCCGCCCGGCGCCAACCGGACTTCCCCCTTCACCAGCAGCAGCAGCAGCACCTCCATGGCCATATCCACTGCCAGTAGCAGCAGCAGCATGCCGGTGCCCAAGCCGACGCCCATCAAGCGGCAGAAGTCCAGCTCGGCGGCGCTATCGCCGCGAGAAGTGCGCGCACCGACCAACTTCTTCGGCTCGGCCGCTGCCGGGCGTCGCTACTCGACTGGGGCCCTCCCCGGCGCCGACGGGATGCTTGGCATGACGGTCGAAAGCCTCTTCCTCCCGTCCGGCGCGGCCTCGGCAGCCTCCCCGGCGTCCTTCATGACCGCGAACTTGTCCACCGCAGCGTCCCGCAAGCGCGCGGCCGAGATCGGCGAGCTCGAGAGCAACCCGTTCCAGCAGTCGGGCTTCTTCTTTGGCGGCGGCACCAGCAGCTTCGGGATCGACATGGCCAGGGACTTTGGGCCGGCCGCGCGGCAGACGCAGGCATCCCGCGCGCGCGGCAAGCGCAAGAGCCTCCCGACTGTCATGCCGCCGTCCGTTGCCACGTCAATGCCTGCCAACAGCTTTGGGCTGCAGCAGCAACAGCAACAACAACAGCAACAACAACAACAGCAACAAGAGCAACAGCAACAGCAACAGCAACAACGACAGCAACAACAACAACAGCAGCAGCAGCAGCAACAGCAGCTCTTGTCGCTCCAGCAGAGCCAACAGCGGCGGAAGAGTGAGCAGTTCGCGCCCGCAGACTTTGCCGCGGCCATTATGGCTCAGCAGCAGCAGCAGCAGCAGCAGCAGCAACGACAACAGCAGCAGCAGCAACAGGCAGCTGCCAGCAGCGTGAGCTCCGCCTCCCTCATGCAATCGGCCTTCCAGCTGCACAACCCGAATCCGCACCGGCAGTCCAATATCTTCGCGTCCTCCTTCAGCGCCGGTGCGCAGTTCCAAGGCGGTAACAGCACCGCCGGCGCGTCGGGGATGATGCCCATGGCCTTCAAGTTCGGCGACGTTGGCGCGTCGTCGACCGCGACTCCACCGACGGCAGTAGGAGCGCCGACGCCCTCCGCGTTCGAGAACATCACCATGCTGGACTACAACGCCCAGGGGCACCCAGCCGGCGGATACTCGCGGCAGCAAGACACGACACGCAACGTGTACATGATCCCGCACCACGACCCGCAGCAGCAGTCGACGTCGGTGTTCCAGCCGCGAGCGCCTGCGGCAGGTGCTGGTGGCACCCTGCTGGGCACTGCGGCGACCAGCCAGGCGATGCCAGAGCAGCAGCCGAGGGATTACATCGACGTGCTGCTCGAGAGCGCAGCGCTGGACGAGAGCATGGGTCCCACGCAGACGTCGCCGACGGCGGCGAGCGGGTGGGGCGAGCCCGGCTTCTCCGCCACCGGCAGCAACATGGTGTCGTTCGGGATGTCGCCTCAGCTCCAGCAGCAGCAGCAGCAGCAGCAGCAGCAGCAGCAGCATCGACCGCCCCCGGCGCTATGACGCCGTGTATAGTATGAAGGATCGCTCGGCAGGACTGAGCGTGTATGTGAGCTTTGTGGAGGCGTCGCCGTCTGGAAGCGGCCGCCTATCGAGCGTTGTGCCATGCATGTGGAAGTGCAAATCATAAACTTGTGTGTGCGTGTGCGTCCGTCTCGCACCTGCCTAGCGTCTAGTCGAGCGAGATCTTGGCCTCCTGCAGCGCCTCGACGGCCCACGCCGGGTAGTCTCCGCTGGGGAACTGCGCGCGCATGAACCGGCGCACGAAGGCCTCGAACTCGCCGTCCAGGATGGACTGGCGCAGCTCGCGCATGAGCGACAGCATGTGCGTCACGTTGTGGTGCGTGAGCAGCTGCGCCGCGACGTTGGCCTTGTCGTCGCGACCGGCCTGCAGCAGCGCGCGCAGGTAGGCGCGCGAGTAGGGCCCCCGGCAGGCCATGCAGGGGCAGCCGTTCTCCAGCGGCCGGTCGTCGTCGGCGAACTTGTTGGCGCGCAGCTTGAGCAGCCCCGAGCGCACGATGGCCGTGCCGAAGCGCGCCGTGCGCGTCGGGTAGACGCAGTCGAACATGTCGGCGCCGAGCGCCGAGCATACGACGAGGTCCAGCGGGTAGCCGACGCCCATGACGTAGCGCGGCTTGTGCTCCGGCAGCCGCGCCGTGCACTTGGCCACGACGCGCCAGAAGGCGTCCTTGGACTCGCCGCCCGCCAGCCCGCCGATGGCGTAGCCCGGCAGGTCGCGCGCGATGAGCGCGTCGAGGCACTGGTCGCGCAGCCCGCCGTCCGAGACGTCCAGCCCGCCCTGCACGATGCCGAAGAGGTTCTGCCGCTGCGGGTGCGCGTGCGCCGCCATGCAGCGGTCCAGCCAGCGCACGGTGCGTGCGCAGGCCTCCGTGAAGCGCGCGTCGTCGTCCGCGACGCTCGAGACGACGTCGTCCAGCGCCATGATGATGTCGGCGCCGATGCGGTTCTGGTGCTGAATGGACCGCTCGGGCGTGAGCAGCATCTCCTCGCCGTCCACGAACGACTCGAACGTGACGCCCTGCTCCGTCACGGCGCACAGGCGCGAGAGACTCACCATCTGGAAGCCGCCAGAGTCCGTCAGCACGTTGCGCGGCCAGTGCATGAAGGCGTGGATGCCCGCGGGCTCGCCGTTCGCCTCGGCCGCCGGGTTGAGCGCCGCCAGCAGGTCCGAGCCCGGCCGCAGCGCCAGGTGGTACGTGTTGGCCAGCAGGATCTGGCAGTCCACGGGCGGCGCGGCCATCTGCGCCGGCGTCAGCCCCTTGATGGCACCCTGCGTGCCCACGGGCATGAACACGGGCGTGCGCACGTCCCCGTGCGGCAGCTGCAGCGTGCTCGCGCGCGCGCGGTGGTGGCGCGCCAGCACGCGCAGCGTCAGCGCGCTCGGCATCTTGAGCGGAGGGACCGCGGGCATCTCGGCGCGGGCGGCAGGAGCAGCGGCAGTAGCGCCAGCGTCAGCCATCGGCGGCGGAGGAGTGAGCTGTTGGTGATGATCCATTGAGCCATTGGCGCGAATAGTGGACCGAGCTAAACGACAGATACAGGCCGGTGTTGTAATTAGACGACGACAACAGGCCTTCAATTGATTGCCATGACCGGTCTGTAATTGCTGCTACAAGATCGACGAAATGCGGCCCAACACCAGCGGCTTGATGCGGTGGATGCACATGGCGCCGGCAGGTGACGGTCCTGCACGCTGCTCCGCCGAGGTCGGTGCAATGGCAAGAGCGCTACGATAGGGTAATGCAGGCGGTTGAGTGAGCCTGCCTGTTGATTCGACGGTTGCAGCTCGTTCGTGGGTTGGAGAGACCGCCAGACACGGACCTCACGATCGCGAAGCGTGTCTATGCGTCTCGACCGGCCGAGTTGGTGAGACGGCAGCAGCACGCGCACGCAGCCGACGTGACGGCGATGATGGCACAGTCACTAGCACCGTCAAAAGGAGGCGCAGTGGTCTCCAGACTCTGAGAGCGGAGTGCAGAGCGGGAGCCGACTCATGCAGTCGGGCAACACCAAGTGAGTTTCAAGTGGATTGGTTACGTTAGAGGGAGGCCCACGGAGCGGGCTCCAGCGCGCGCGTCCGTGTCCGTCCGGCTACTGCAGCCCCCTCCCTGCGACTCCCGCGCGGTCGCTTCCGGGGCAGGCCGGCCGACGCGGTCAGACCCGCCGAGAGGAGCGGCGCGCATACTGCTGTGTCGATTGTCGCGGCCTCCGCTCGCGCTCGCGCTCGCGCCTGAGGGCGGTCGCGAGAGCGGGAGGACCGCCGCACGCGCGCAGGGATTTAGTTCTTGGGGAACTGCACACCCGTGAAGTTGCCCTCCTCGCGCTCCGTCTCCCAGCGCTCGACCTGTGCAGCATCGCGGTCGTCAGCGCCACCGCCCGGTTCCCATCGCAGCCTATCAATATACAGTGGCGGACGCACCCACGAGCTCGGGCAGAGCGACGAGGCCAGCTGGAAGTACTTCTTGCACGAGTCCTCCTCGCCGTCGTTGTTCTTCAGGCACAGGACGTACTCGTTGTAGCGCGTCCTGTCGAGGGTCACCAGCGGCGCTCGTCAGCACCCAATTGAAGGCATGAGGCGACGGCCGACTACTAACGACACGCACCAGCAGTGCTGCGACTGGTTCGTGTTGGGGAAGCGCGGGTCCAGCGGCGTCGTCTTGATTCCGGCGGGCATCTTGGCGCGAGAGGGAGGGAGGGGAGGCGCGGGGAGGTGGGGAGACTGGCGGCGGGCGGTCGGTCCGTTCAGGAGTGGGGGGCGGCGGGGGAGGAAGCGGCGGCGGGGGGCTCACGGCGCTCACCATCAGAAAGGGATCTGATTGGCTGAAAAACGGTCGTCGCAAAAACACGGGCGCTTCTGATGGTCCGGCAGTGCGCATACAAAATTGAAGTGGTTTGACCCATGTTGTCACGTTTTTGAGTGCCCAAGAGAGCATCACTCACTCACTCGGTCTTTGTATGCCGAACTGAGCAAAATTCCCTATTTGTGCATGCCAGCTTCCATCCGCACCCACCTCGTTGGAAGGCTTGAAGAAGCCGTCGATGAATGCGCGGCTTGGGCGCTCAGCCTTTCCCTTGTTGCTTTCATTTTCTGATCCGCCAGTATGGAATCAAGGAAGCGGGGACGGCCCCCAGAAGCTGATAACACACCCAAGCGCGCGCGGGTGACAACGGCTGCGGCAACCACAGTGTCTGTCAACTTGGAGCCGCCGCTGGCTGCCACTGGTGGGTCTGTCGTCGACCCACCCGCTCCATCACGCTTTCGCTCAAACGGATGGGTGGTGCTGTCCCATCGGCTCCAAGAGGTCGCCCGCCAGCTGCGGGTTGTCCTCTTCGTCCACATCCCGGACGAGCGCAAGCTCTTCCGAGCCCGGAGGCACCTCAAGGTCCTCGCGTGGCGCCTGGCCTGGATCGTGATCGTGCGCTTGAGGGAGCCGGCCATCGAGGTGACCGATGACGATGTGAACCTCATGCTGGCCGAGCTCGGTACCTGCTCGTTCGCTGAGCTGAGCGGCCATCTCCTCGCACTGTACAAGCTCGTGCTGGAAGGGCGGGTTAACGAGGCCCAACCTCTCTTGTCCAAGCTCCCTCCCCACCGACGCCAGCAGCTCGAGGATGTGCTTGGCCGCGACGTCCGACTGGCGCTCGCCAACCAAGGGCCGCGACGCGACGGCCTCCAGTGCTCAACGTGGTTCACAATGAGAACCACGCCGAGCGTCGTGCCGTCGCAGCGCACGCTGCAAGACCTGACCGCGTTCCAGCACACCACCGAGTGGCCGACATCGGCGGCCGACCACGCGCGCAAGGTGCTCGCCTACGACACTAAGCACGACCGCGCTCTCCAGATGATCGAGTGCAAGAAGGACCTAGCCATGCTAACGAAAGGCCAGGTCCGCGACGAGACTGCTGTCAGTCGAGTGAGGGCGACGCTGAAGGCACTGAAGAAGGAGGAGGCACTCGTCCTCTGCCGTGCCCGTAAGTATCGGTTGCTGCCGACGCCCGAGCAGCGACGCACGCTCCTGCGGTTCATGGGAACATGCAGGTGGACGTACAACCGAGCCGTCGAGCACTACTACAAAACGGGCGTCTCGAACGCCATCACCTTGGCGAGCCTGTATGTGACCAACAGGACGAAGAAGCCACGTGTGTTCCCTGACGGCATGAAACCGCCACCAGCCTGGGTGTACAAGACGCCCAATGACATCCGAAACCAGACCATGCGCACATTCCAAGCGAACGTGAGCAGCGCCATTACGAACTTGAAGAAGCACCATATCGTGCGATTCTCCATCCGATACAAGGGCAAGTTTGTGAACCCGATGCGAACCTTTGCTGTCAGTGGCATGTTCGCCTCCATTGAAAGCGTCGATGAGGGCCCTCGCCCATTGCTATCAATTCCTAAGCTGAAGAGGATCCCGATCTGCTGCGACCGGGACGTCCAAGTGACCAGCCAGATCCAGATCACGGTGCAGCACGGGTTCTTCTACGCCATAATCCCGCAGTACGCGCGGCCATCTGCGCCAGAGCTCTACGGTCGATGCATCGCGCTGGACCCGGGCCTCCGCACGTTCCAGACCGGCGTGGACCTCGACGGTACAGTCGTGGAGATCGGGCGGTACACGGTGAACGCCAAGACGAATGAGGAGCAGCCAGCTCGCACCCACCTCCAGCAGTTAGAGTCGAGGGCGAGCATGGCGCAGCACGACATGGTGGTGGTCCGTAGTGCTCATGGCCACCGCACGGAAAAGGAGTGGAAAGCGTACGCGCAGGCCAAGCGCACGTTCCACAGCGCCACGGCCAAGCTGTCGAACTGCGTGAAGGATCTGCATCACAGGGCTTGCTCTTTTCTGACCAAGAACTACGACATCATCATCCTCCCGATTTTTCGATCCAAGGAAATGGTGCGTTCCAGCATGCCCCGGACGCACGGGTTCAACCGTTCTCTGCTTGGCCTCAAGCACTACCAGTTCCGCAAGCTCCTGGAGGCGAAGTGCGCAGTGATGGGCAAAACCCTCGTCGTCTGCTCCGAGATGTACTCGAGCATGACATGCGGGGTCTGCTCCAGGCTCCATCCGGGCCTCGGCTCGTCGGAGGTATTCCTGTGCCCGCACTGTCACCACACAGCAGGCCGCGATGTCAATGCCGCGTTCAACATCCTCCGCTTCGTGGTCGGCGCCTCGCTTCAAACGCTTGAGGTCCATCGTTAGTTTTTCTTGGTTGGTCTCGGACTGCAGCGAGACGTCCGACAGGTCAGGGAGAGAGCTGGCTGTTGTTATCTGTGGTTCCATCAGAAAGCGCCCGTGTTTTTGCGACAGCTGCCTTTTCAGCCAATCACAATGTTTAGATTATTATCAGCGAATCAACGCGGATTTTGGTTCATGTTATTGGCAAATCATGTCGAAGTAATTGTCAGAGTCCATCACCATTCTTTTGGACGAATCGCATCGAGCGAGGTTCCAATTTCAGCGAATCCTGAATCGCATTGCGAGTCTGTCGCCTCCTCCCTCATTTTACTGACGCGGCAGTCGCCCGCGGGGGTACAGTCGGCGGAAAGGTCATGCGCGAGCATTCCCAGGAGCCGCCCAGATCAGTGTCGAACATACAAAGCGCAAGTGTTTTTCTCGCTTCGCCCGCCTTTTCCGCCCCAAAGCCGCTTCTTGCCGACCGCCGAGCCGCCGCGAGCATGAGCGCCGTGGAGGACGTGGCCGCGCGCGTGCAGCGGCTGCAGGAGACGCTGGCGCTGCGGCGCGCGCAGCTGCAGCGGCTCCACCTGCAGAGCCGCTACAATGCCGCGCTGGGCGTGGACGAGGATGGCGACTCGGGCATATCCACCGCCAAGCTCGAGGTGCGCGTGGTCGGCGCGCGCGGCGTCGGCTTCGGCTCGGGCTTCCTCTCCGGTGAGTGGTCGTGTGTGGAGAGCATGGTGGATTGTAGCAGAGCACGCGGAGCTCTAGACTGATCGGATGCGACCTGGCGCTGGCACCAGGCAAGGCGGCGTACGTGCGCGTGAGCCTCGCGACCGAGGGCCACGGCGCGCAGCACCGGACGACCACCAAGCGCCCGATCGACCAGCCGCTGCGGTGCGAGTGTGGCGGTCCCAGCGATTCCTTGCACAGGCTTGGGGGTCTAATTCACTTGTATGCGGGCTCTCGACCTGCAGGTGGCAGGAGACGGTCGCATTCGACTCGGTCGCCTCGGCCTCGGGCGTCCTGCGCGTCGACGTCATGCAGGAAGAGCGGGTGCGCTGTCCAACAGGTCGAACATGCGGTCGACGCCGCTCGCTGACGAACTTCTGCTGCGTCCGCTCAGATCGGCGCCGACTCGTCGGTCGGCGGGCTGACGATGCCGCTTATGGGGCTCTACGACCAGCGCGCGATGGACAAGTGGCAGGCACTGGCTCGAGGGCCGGACAACATCCCGAACGGCGACATCCACATGGTTTGCCGCTTCCAGCGATCACAGGTGAGACTGCCAACTCTGACGTAAAGAGACCGTGTGTCACCGCTAACCAGACGCGGGTGGTGCTCTAGATCTCGGCGATGGAGCTGGAGGTGGAGCTGATGCAGAACCAGGTGAAGGAACTCTTCGAGTTCATGTCTCGCCACCATCACCAGCCCAACCACCACCATCGCCAGCCTCTACTCTCATCACGGCATTCGTCAAGCGCGAGCATGTTTGTAAGTGCTGCAAGTCGCGTGGCGATCCAGATGCACTCTCTCACCCCAATTTCCATTGCTGGATCATGCGCAGTTCCCAGCCAAACCGCTTGAAGGGAAGGAAGTTGTCGTGCAGACGTCCACGCCGGACATGCGGCGAACCTCGTCCACGCGCTTCAGCAAGGTCGAGTCGTTCAATTTCGCGTCCTCTGGGACCGCGACCAAGCGCGAGGTAGTCATGGTGGATGCCTACGCCACCGACTCGAGCACGCCGAGCGCCAAGCGACAGCGGTTCGACGGTGAAGCCCGGTCGGGCTCTTCCTCCTTCTCCGATAGGTTAGCGAACTGGCTGCTGCCCGCGACCTTTGCCTCGCCCAAGCCGGGGTCTGCGGCGACACCGACCGTGGACGAGCGCTCCAGTCAGTTCTTCCCGTTCAATCAGCGCGCCACACAGACGACTGATGCTCGGCGGGCACCCAAGCGGTCGAACCGACCGAGCATGCTCCCCAAGACACCCGCATCAGCGCGACAAGCGATCGAGCAGTGGTTCTCCACGGACAAAGACGGCAACACGCGCGCGTCGCCGTTCCCGAGCAAGGCTCCATTTAGCTGAGTGGGACGCGTGGGCACCGCTGACGCGTTGGTGGTCAAATTTTGTATAGACTCGACCGGGGAAGAGCTTCGCATTATGAATGGGCCTTTAACACCTACCTCTGTCGCTATCAAATGAATCGAAAGCAGTCGAGGCTGGCAGGTCTCCGCGGTGAATGTGCACCGCTAGACAGCGCACGGCGAGTTGCCGCACGCTGCCAGTTGTTGACGAAGATGTCGGCGTCGCGGTAGGAATCGGACGCCAGACGAAGGGCAGCTCGACACATCGCTCGTTCCGAGCACGTGAGCCTGCGCGCCGCTTGATCGAAGGTCGATCGTCGAACACGTCTTGTACTTGTTCTCGCGGCACCCGGAGATCAGCACCGGCCTCGATCTCCGTCAGCGTGTGGGACTTGGACTGGCTGGCAGGTTGGTCAGCGACAGCACGTCCCGCACGATGTATGTCGTTCTCTGGCCGTCTCGAACAGTGAACGCAGCGACGAGTCGCGCGCAGGCTGTGTCGGGTCGACTGGCCCGACCG
>JAADYB010000866.1:0-11944 GCA_023338075.1 Phytopythium litorale | reverse complement strand
TCGTCGCGACCCGAAATGGGGAGGCAATAGTCGTACTGGGTCAGCTCGTGACCCGTGGCGTTACAGAACTGCACGTGGCTGCCTTGGAAGGTTGGCGCGGGCAGCGGCGCCATCGCTCGCAGCCGATTGTAGAATGGGTCGTCGTGCGGGTATGTGTTGCTGCTCGTGTTGACCAGGTCTGGCGAGCACTGCGGCCGGAAGAGCAGACGCAGCGACGAGAGGCCCAGCAGCTCGCTCTCGACCATGAGCGCGCACAGCACGAGCGTTAGTGTACTTAGCAGCGCCGAAAGCACCACCGACCGGCGCGAGCAGATCTGGAGTCGCTGCTTGGCCGGCTGGCGGTCCACTACCGAGGGCAGAAGCATCGGGGCCGTGTCGTCCTCCGCCATGGGCGTTGGGGGAGCGCCTGGACGAGCAGCAGAAGGCAGCGGAAGCCCTAGGGGGGACGGCGGAAGTGGGCGGGTGGGCGTCGCCTGCGGCGTTTGGACCCTCGTCACAGATTTTTTTGTATCTGCAAGGTCTTTTTAGCGAATCACAAGTCGGATTTTTCTAGTATAGTGCTTCAGAATACGATGTGTTTTCATGCATGCTATGAAAAATCACCCCTCGCTTCAACGTCAAGAGCTGATCGTCTTCCTTCCTCCCCACTCGGCTCGGTCTTGGGTCTGGCCTCCTTGCTGGCTCACGCATCCGCATCACTCGCCGAGCGCGTCGAACGGCGCGCACATGGCCAGCGGCGGCAGCAGCCCGAGCGTGGCGGCGTTGTAGAACAGGCGCCGGCGCAGCAGGTTGGCTGTGAACGCCGTGGGCAGCGGGTCGGCGCCGAAGCCGATCAGGCACTCCATGTAGAACGGGCCGGTGTACCCCGTGTTGGTGCCGCCGTTGGGCCGCCGGCCCTGCCTCGGCGTCACGTGCGTCGGCTTGGGGTTGTACAGCGCGTTGGGCGACACGATACGCGTGCGCTCGACGCCGAACGGGAACGGGTCCAGCAGCGCCTTGCCGTTCACGTACAGCAGCCGCGGCGGCTCGTCCTTCACGGGCACGTAGTGCGCCAGGCTGCCGCAGAGCGAGTCGTTGTGCTTCTGGACGTCCATGTTGGTGGACGACGAGATGTCGGCCGGTCCCCAGGGAGAGAAGGAGTACGGCTGGTGCGCCAGCTCGTACGCGAGCCAGAAGCTCTCCTTGTCTCCGTACGAGAACTCGTGCTCGAAGTGCTGCTCCGTGATGAGGAAGAAGAGCACGTCCATGGCGTTGCCCGCGCGCGTCTTGTCGATCGCCACCACCGACGAGTCCTGCTCGTGCGACGCCTCCCGCTTGTACGCGTACGTTGTTTGGAGGTGCTTGGACGGCTCGGCGGGGCCCTTGATGCCGAACCGATCGTAGTCGAACTCATCGATGAGCTTCCGCAGATACTGCGTGCCGTTGATGTCCTGGTTGAAGAACTCGCGGCTGGACAGCACGCGGTCGTAGAAGAAGCTCGTGCCCGTCTCCTTGTACCCCGGCGTCGAGCGCAGCACCGCCGGGTCCTGCACGAACACGTCGTCGATGTCCAGCAGCAGCACCTCGCGGAAGCTCGTGTGGTACACGGCGAGCGGCTTGATCCACCAGCTGCGGAAGTGCAGCGAGAGGTTGCGCGTCAAGGCGCCTACCGCCACCAAGTCGCTGCACACGTCGACGATCTCGACGCGGGCGTCTGCCGCGCGCAGCAGCTCGCGGTTGGCTGGCGACAGCTCGTCCGGGAAGCAATGGTACACCTGCACGGTCTCATAGTTGCCCAGGCAGCGCAGCTCCGAGATGAGCGACAGACCCATGGGCACCACGGCGTCGTGCATGCACATGACGATGCCCTTGTCGCTGTTGAAGCGTGCGCGGAGGTTCTTGACCAGTGAACCGGCCCCCGATGCCGAGCTGGTCGCCACCAAGAAGACGCAAGCGCCGAAAAGAGCGAGACCGTATGCGAGCACTCGCCGCCGCGCTTTGAGCCGCGGGCGTGGCGACTTGCTGTCGCGGTGCATCAGCAGCTCGTCGGACCGAGACATTGGCCTGCCGCCGCGCTTGACCGGCCCATCATGCATCTTGAGGGTCGCTCTTGGCGAGCAGTAGAGGGGTCGCAGCGTGGAAGGGCAGCTTGGCGTGTGAGGCTTGTGCTTGAACGTGTTGGCTCAGGGGGCGGCGAGGCGTGCGAGGTTGAAGCGCGCCAAGAGACGCGACCGGATCGACGCACGGCGTCGTTTGGGGCGGGGACGTGTCGCTCGGCATCAGGGTCATGGAAGACTGTTCCAGGAGCCACTCTATCTGTGAGAGCAGGCAATGAATCCATGATCCCGAGTCAATCAACCAAGTTGGCACTAAGCGATGCACCGGAGCGTACCACGAAGGAAGAAGAGCGTTGTCTGGTGCCATGGACCCCAAGTGTGTCATGATGCGGCAGCGTTTATCAGTATCGACGCTCCGCTTGAACTCCGGAGCGCGTCCTCTCCATTGCTGCTGCCAATAAGTTAGATCCCGACGCGCAAAGCCTCTGCCAGCAACCCCCTAGACACCTGCACGGTGGTGCAGGCGGTCGCGCTTGGCGCGGTCGATGTAGATCTCGACCAACTTCTTGCGCGTGTCGTCTAGCTCGGCGTCTAGGTATTTGGCCAGCACCGACGTCTTGTCCTGCTCGGTCGCGAAAAAGAAGCCGACCAAGCAGTCGACGGCGTTCTTGCGCACGTCGGAGCTCCCGTGGTTGAGGTTGCTCGTCAGAGAGCGCAGCAACTCGTCGACTTGGTCGCGGTGTTGGATGAACGCCGACATCTGGGGGGGATTCTGGCCGCAGAGAGTGATACTGGCCTTGACGAGATGGAGGGCAGTCAGCAGCGCCGGCGTCTCGACGGGAGTCAGGAACGGGATCAACACGCGCAGAACTCGCTCTTGATCACTCGACGCGGTCACCACGGAATGAAGAATCCTTTCCGCCAGGTGCAACGACTGCGCAAAGATCAAACAACAGGTGTGTTAGGCAAAGCACGGATCCACTGACTCGAAAGATGCGTTCACATGACGCACCACGTCCGAACGCCCGCCGCATGCAGTCAGAAGCCTATCGACGAGGACATCGAAGAACGGCTCGACTCGGGTGCCAGCAGCCAGCACCACGCGAAACAGAACCTTGAGCGCATGGGCGTCGTCGTCGCACGCCGCATCGAGCAGCGTCGTCAGCAATCGCTCAAAGTGAGCGTCCCAGAACTCGTCGGTCGCCTTCGCGGTCTCGCACAGAATCTGTAGTGACGCACGACGCTGTTAGTCGAGTTCGCGCTTGACCGATACATCGATTTGAAACTCACCTGGTACAGCGCTTTCTTGCGCTCGCGGTCGCCCGAATTGTTTTGCTCCAGCGTCCGCAGCGCGATGTCGACCACGATGTTTGGGTCATGGTGTTGTTCGGTAGACAGCAGTCCGCCTTGGGTGGGATTGCGCTCGACTAAACGCTCGTCTTGCCAAGGATTCGAGCTCGTACCGGAGTCGGTCGTGTTTAACCGCTTTTGGAGGTGCAGCGCGGGACTCGAGTTTGCCGTCGGAGACTCGGCGCGCTTTCGACTGCGCTCACTCGGTCGCTCGTCGACCATCACACCCACCTGCTGGTTGTCGCTTGGCACGTCTCGTGACTTCAACGCATTGGAGCTACCAGACGCCGAGGGTGGCCGAGTGATGCCGCTTACCAGGCTCAGGTTAATCCCCCGTGACTTGAGCAGCTTGCCTAAGATGCTGCGCTTCGTTGGCGGTAGAACCGGCATGACGCTCTCCATTTCTGCTCCAAACTCCTGCACCGCGACAGCAATCAAATCTCCGCATGCCGAAACAAGAGAGACTGGTGCTTCCCCATCCAGGAGCTGCGCGACCTTGAGCAGAAACGATCGCATGTGGTTGTTGCTCTGCCTCATGTACGCACCAGCACTTGGGAGCAGTGTCTGGAGGTACTTGCAGACGGCGACTTTCACTTTCACGTTGCTCCCGTCACCGAGAAACGCGACGACAATCCCAACAAGGGCCGATGCGTCCATCGAGGCCGCGAGTAGACTGAGGTTCTCCTTCGCAGCCGACCGCGTGCTCTCCTTGCTCTCAATCACGCGCTGGAAGAGCAGCGACAAAATCGTCCGGAGGTGAGGCAACAGCTGATGCGTTTGCCGAATCGAGAGCTTCAGCAGCGGCATCAAGTAGTTGAGTGTCGTTTGCGAAACTCGATAGTGCGTGTCGTTCATGTGTTTGACGAACGCGGCAATGATGCGATCATCCACCTTGGCGTCTTCAGCCACGCCGTTGGCATCCAGATCGAGGGTTCGCAGCTGGAGCCGTAGAGATTTGCCGATCGTCTCAATCGCGTCCATGCGAACTGCCCATGCGCTGTGGTCGAGACTCCGCAGAGCCTCTTCCACTCGATCCTGCTGCTTGCTCGAATGCCGCGCAACACTAGCGCCAGCCGACACGCTCTTGACGCTTGACGAGTTGGCAGCATCAGGCTCTGAGTTGGTGCGCTGGTTTCTGGGAGAAGAGCGATCATTCGGTCCTGAAGAGATCGTTGAGGTCACCGATCCAACAGGTGGTCTCTTCGCGCGAACACCTTGGCGATTGCTGTCAGCCTCCGGCTGCTCTGGCTTTAGATCTGGTACCTGCACACGCTGCGCTTTTAATCCATCCGAACCAGCCGTGACGGCCGTCTCATTTGCTGCAGTAGAAGCCTTGGGAGTGCTGAGTACTCGCAATGGGCCGACAGCAAGCCCAGTCCTCTTCCCACTGGAGCCGCTACCGTCTTCCGAGGACTTCACTCGACTGTCTCGTTCAATGCGCTTGGGACCTTGGGACAGCATCCGCACAGACGACCGGCCATCCATCGGGTCGTCGAACGAGAACGAACCAGTCGAGCCGAGAACGCGGCGCGGTCCGTTGGCTGAGGCTGGCAGCTTGCCCCTCTGACCATCGGTTCCAGACGACTGGAGGATTCGCTGCGCCGATGATGATGCCACGGGCTGGCCATTTGTCCCAGTAACCGACGATTGGTCCGGAAGCACCAAGCGAACTCCTTTCACATTCCGGCCACTCGTGAACCGTTGTGAACTGGCACCAATGATGCCGTCAGAAGGTTTAAAGGCGGCCTCAGCACTTGGACGGAGCTTCCTCGCACTCTCACTCGTTGTTCGAGCAGGATCGTCACGAAGATTCTTCTGCGTCGACGGGTCGAGGCGATTGTAGATCCCATTCGCTTCACTCTGAAACAGGACAATCAAGAAGTGAGTGACCGCATTCACGCCGATGACGGCGGCATCTTTGATCTGGTACTTACGCGGAACAAATGGTGGAACGCCCAGTAGCACTTCCTGGACTGAGCACGAACATCTCCGACGGCGTCCTGCAGCAGAGCCGGCAGGTTTGCCACGAACACGTCGGTGTGTCTGTGGCAAGCACGAGCAAAAATGAATCCACGTGAGCACCGCGACGACATTGAACCACCTGTCGAGCAGCACAAGCGAGTCACTTACTTCCCCAAGAAGCTTGGGCTCCACTGCTCCAGAGTCAGCGTCAAGTAGGCGACGCAGTTGACTTTCAGGACTTGATTGCGGGATCGTGCACCATCCATAAACCTGGTCAATACCGCGCGAAACGAGAGTTAGTATCAAATTTTTGCACACGACCAACGCGTGGACACCAACACAGCGACGTACTTTTGAATGATCCGCACGTATCCGTTGGTCGTGCTGTTGATCACTCCTCGGATAGACGTATCGGCTGCGGTTGAAACCACCTGAATTGTGACGTATGTCGCCTTGAGAAGACCTCCCATGAAGAACTCGGCGTGGCCGTTGAACTCGTCGCCAAGAACACCTGCCAGGAGCTGGATGGTTTGGCAGGCCTCTCGCGACACCGACGAGCGCAAATCGCCCACGTGTTCGCTGAGTCGCTCTCGGACTGTCCGCAAGGCAGTCGCCAGCACGGGGAGGACGCTTCCGGGGTTTGAAGGGTCTTTCGTGTCGCACTGCCGCGCGAGCTTTTGCAGCGACTTGAGGCCCTCCACGCGCTTTGACCAGTCGTTGTTGATCTGGAGCTGGTCGAAGATTGTCGCAATCTGCTTCTGTATCTCGCGCTCGGTCACAGCGGCTCTGTAGTCTCCCGCTGCACCGCTGCTTCTGTCCAAGGCGCTCGCGGTACTTGTGGAGGAGGCCTGGGACGGAGAGCGATCGCCCCCACTGGCAACCGCTGCTGCCGTCTTGGCTTCGTTCATCGTCCGACTCCGCACCGACGCCAGGTATCGCGCCATGGAAGACGAGGAATCGACCTGCAGATCGTACGACGACAAAATGGACGAGAGTGCGTCGCGAGGCGCGCTGCCGAGCGACAATGGCTCGGTGCGCGTGGTCTGGAAGCATTCCACATCCGATCAAAGGAGTCAACTTCTGCAGAATGACCGATCGCCCAACCAATGCCGTACCTTTGCTTCGTAGCTGCTTCGAGGAGCAGAAGCACGCACGCTCACGTCCTGGAATCGATCGGACAGCAGCTTCATGTGCGCACTTCGAATGTTCTTTGCCTCCAGCTCGCTCTGCGCAGGTTGCATCAAGACGGTGAGCGCGCTGCTGGCACAGTCGTGGCCATGGAGCATTGAGGTGCTCGATGCAGCAAAGACATACCAGCAGAGAGGGCCCAATGTACGCGTAGAAATTCTCCAGCGTTTGGATGGCCGCCTCGCGCACCTCCTTCGACGAGTCCTCCAGAAGCCGCACCGCCTGCGTGTGCGCAACAGCGTCAGCGTATTAGATCCCCGTCATTCACAACTACAGACTCCTGACGCGACCAGCGTACGTACGTCGTCGAGCGCTTCGTTCTGCCTGGTGCTGACCAGGTCGTGGGCCTCGAGGCAGCGCCACAGCGCAAGCAACGCCTGCGCGCCAAGACGTACCAGCAAGCACAAGCAGCAGCAAGCTTGGGTCAGGTAACTCGATCCAAGCCTCGGCGATCCCTCGGGTCCGGCCCCACCTGCTCGCGCGTCCGCCAGTTCTTGTGCGTCACACAGGGCTGCACAATGCACAGAGTTCGCCACGGAGACACGCGGTCAGCGCGCACGAACGCGGGCAAAGTCCGAGAGCAGACACCGCCAGAACCTTGAGTCTCTCCAGCACGGCGTCCACGTCCAACGCCTCGGAGAGCGCGACAGCCACGCCGACGGCCGTCTGGCGCACCGGCAGCTTGCTGTCGCCCAGGCGCTCGACCAGGCTGAGCCACAGCGGCTTGAGCAGCGCGCGCACGGCGGGTTCGGGTGCGCGGCGCACCAGCAGCGCGACCACCTCGAGCGCCGCCTGCGTGATCTTGGCGTTGTGGTCGCGCAGCAGCGGCAGCACGAGCGGCAGCAGCGCCTCCTCGCGCGCGCCGTCGCTCGCGCGGCCTTCCTCGGACCGCAGCGCCTCCAGCAAGTCGGTCACGCCCGCCAGCCGCGTCTTGATGGCTGGGAGAGCGCCAACCACACGCCTGCAGCGTCAGAACGTCGCCCCGCGAGCCGCCAGCGCGCCGACAGACCAAACAGCACACGCAGATCGCCATGATCAAGGCCACACGCACCCGAAGAGCCCAGCAGCGCCGCCGTGTCCTCCATCGCGGCCTCCGTCGCGCAGGCTGCCGTCCTTTCCGACCCGATGGCTTGCTTGCTTCCGAGACTTTCGTAGTTGACTTGAGCTGAGTATGCCCGGCGGTTCCTTCCGCCTTTTTCGCGCGCTTTCAAACCGAAAGCCGAGATAGCGTATACCGTCCGGATTCTTGCCGCTATGCGTTTGTATACATCATGTATACTGTACCCCCTTCCTTCCGCAAGTGAGCTGCATTGATCCGCGTCGAGATGACGGCGGGGCCTTCGGTGCGGCGCGCGGCGGCGGCCAACCAGACGCTCGTGACGCGCGTGTGGCGCTGGGTCAAGATCACCATATGTGCGGACTACTACTCCTCTCTCTGGCGCTGCGGGGCGCGCGGTTCCGGCGGCGATACGGCGCCTGGAAGCGGAGTTACGGCGGTCTAACACCGCGTAAATGGGTGCCAGGGCACGTCTTCTTCGGGCAGAGCGAGTGGGAGCGCATCTGCGGCGCGGCGGAGGCGGACGAGGAGCAGCGACTCGTACGCTTCCGGACCAGCGCGGCGCTGTCCAGCGCGCTGGTCAAGCAGTGCAACGTGCTCTTCGATTTTGAGCCCTTCCCGGTGGGTTGAAGTGCATCAAGGCGGCGGCGAACGACTGCGGCTGATGGCGCGCTGACGTGGGCTGCGTGCTGCTTGTGTGGCGGCAGGTCGAGCCAGTGACGCAGGAGGTGGTGCAGCAGCTCAAGCTGGACGCGAACAACACCATGTACGACCCGCCGTCTTGATGCCGACGCGAGCGCTGATACTGATCCACACAGCTGGCTGATGCGCGTCTAGGCTCGTGGGCAACTTCCGGTCGTGTCTGCATCGAATGAGCGACGCGAACAAGGTCTACGCGCGCGTGAACGGCCTCAAGGATGAGGCGTACGCGTCGTCCAACTCGTCCCACGAGGTCTGTTCCCGGAGAGCCACCCGCTGCCGCTTGCCGACGGCGATGCTGGCAGGTCTGACAGTTGGTGTCGACAGGAAATGCTCGAGCACCTGTGGTCGGCGCTCAAGCCGAATGTGCGGCGCGATGGCGGGCGTATCACGAAGGAGTGGGGCGAGATCGGCTTCCAAGGTTGGTGCTGACGCAACCGCACTGTCGGCTGCGTGGTGTTGTTGTTGGGAGGAGGAGTCAACTCATTGTGGCTTGGTCTGCTGGCGCGTAGGGACGGACCCGATGTCGGACTTCCGCGGCATGGGCATCCTGTCGCTGATCCAGCTCAACTACTTTGCGGACAAGTACCCCGTGGAGGCCCAGCAGTGCGTCCGCTCTTGATGCTCGGCGCGCCAGTTGTCATGCTCAACTGTGAACGTGAACCGTGCTGCGTGTCAGGGCCCTCGCCGAGTCGAACCACCCCGTTCGCTGGTACCCGTTCGCCGTCACGGGCATCAACGTCACCGGGTGCGCACCAACCACGACCGACTTCTCTCAGTTAGCTGTCATAAGCTGACGCTGCGGTGCACCTTGTCGCGTCCAGGTTCATCGTCGAGTTGGTGCGCGAGCGACTGCTGGACGTCAAGCTCTACCGCGTGCGCGCGGGTGACCAGGACGGCGTCTCGCTCGGTCTCGAGGCCGTCCACGAGGTCTACGGTACGCCCACTCCGCACCAGCCGTGTCGTCTGCCGCTCCGTTGTTCACTAAGCGTTGCTGACGCCGATTGGCGCCGTCCAGTGGCCATCTTCACGCGCTTCAACGCGCTGTGGGTCAAGACGAACCCGCGCGACGTGATGGCGTTCCCGACCATCTTCCAGTCGCTCAAGGAGGACGTGCGCGCCGAGCTGCTCGCCCAGTCCTTCCGCTACTACTGATGGCTTCCTGTCAAGCGCACCGGTCCAAGCCAGCGGCCGTCGCGATGCGCGGTTATCGCCTTAGCGTCACGGCACGTCGTCATTCACCTTGGAGCCAGTCACCTTGGAACTTGACCTCGTTGAAGCAGTTTGAAAAACAGCAATTGCATCAGTTATTCGTTTGAATCATGTTGTTTGCGTCTTGAAATCCGTAACTATTCAGATAAATGTCTGAATTCTGCCGACCAACCACGAGCCAATCGATGACTTTAGACATTTTGATTGACCTGAAAAACACATATTTCACCAAACTAGTAACATATATCATAGATCACATATTTCGATTACTCTGTTCAAAATAATAATCGACCGTAATGCATATATATATGACATGGCATACTTGGCTTCCTTACTGCGAATCGAGTCGCCATCAAGCGGCGCGCATTCGGCGTTAGCCATCCCAACGAAGCCGCCGCACTCGCCGTCTCCTCCGCGCGATCATGGGCAACCCGACGAGCCGCAAGGCGCGCGCCGCGTCCAAGAAGAAGCAGTACAAGCGCAGCCACGCGACCAAGTGCCGCGCGCGCGACGTGGACCAGATCCAGGTGCGTGACGGGCAGGCGAAGGCAGGGACGAGATGATGGGGTTGGCGGTCTGACGGCGCGCTCGGATGGCTCCAGGACGACCTGCGGATGGAGAAGGAGCGCGGCAAGCCCATGGAGTTCGAGAAGGACGAGGACCTGCCTGGGTGCGTCCGCGTGTGCTGTGCAGACGGCGTTCTCATGCCGCAAGTGGGTGTCTGACTGCCTCGTTCTCGTTTGTCGACAGCCTGGGTCAGTTCTACTGCACGCCATGCGGCCGCCACTTCATCGACGCGGCCACGCGTGACGTGCACATGAAGACCAAGGTGCACAAGCGGAGGTGCGTGCTCCGTTTGCTCGCTCAAGCTCGCTAGTAGGCGTGAGTTGGACTGACATGCGAACCCTCCACCCGTTCATTGTGGATGGATGCCCGCCGTTGGCCGACAGACTCAAGGACGTGGCGCAGAAGCAGTACACGCAGCGCGAGGCCGAGCTCGGCGCCGGCAAGACCGTCGAGCAGTACACGCCCGCGCACGCCGCCAGCGCGCCGGACGCCGCCATGGACGCCGACGACGACCTCTAGGCGTCATGCTCCTCCAGTGTCTACTTTAATGAACATCCTCGTTCCGAACCCGCTCGTTCAAGTTGATATTCACCCACCCGCACCATACAACCACGTCAGGCATCAACCTAAGCGACAATTCCCTGTGCGCAAACATATACCTTTTCGAGGAACCGGTCGAGTCAGGCAGCTCCCCATCCGCCACCTCTTCACCACCTCGGACGACGCCTCATGGTGTGCGACAAGTGCGAGGCCAAGCTCTCCAAGCTCGTGGTACCCGACAAGTGGACGCCGGGCACCAGCGGCAGGGACTCTGCCCGCCCGCGCGCCGGCGCCAGCGGCCCCGCGAGCGGCAAGGCGCCCGCCAAGCGCAGCCGCGCGGCCAGGTGCGTGCGTCCGTCACGCTTCCTGTCATGAGCACGGCGTCACGGACGGCACGGCGCCGCCTCTAACGGTCTCGCGCTCTCGTGCTCCGGTACGACGCCGCAGGGCCTCGCCGGTGGAGCGCAGGTGCCGGCTGTGCAAGTGCCCGGCGGCGCAAGGCGCGCACTACTGCTCCCAGTGCGCCTACAAGAAGGGCATCTGCGCCATGTGCGGCCGCAAGGTGCTCGACACCAAGGCCTTCAAGATGTCTTCCTAGCCGCCTCTCAACACGCTCCTTTCCCTCGCTCTCCACTCCCTCATGGCTATTTATACCGCGTCCTGCCGCCTCCGCAGTCGTCCGCAGTTCCGTCGTCATGCTCGACCGCGACGACCGCGAGCTGGCGGCGCTCGGGCCGTGGCGGGAGGTCGCCGAGTCCTCTCCGCCGCCTCCCGACACCTGCCTCAAGCCCTCGCGGCCGTCCAAGCCTCGTATAACCCGCATCCAGGCCTCCTCCCCTCGCCCGGCGCTCCCGCTGCTCACGCTGCCCTCGAGCACCCGGCAGCCGGACGCGTCGGCCGTCACGGACGCCTACCGCGCGCTCGAGGACCCGGCGGAGGCCGAGGCGCTGGCGCTGCGGTCGGCGCGGCGGCGGGAAGCGGCCGCCGCTCTCCTCGCGGGCGTCGAGAGTCTCTCTCCCTCGCGCGTGGGCGAGCAGAAGAAGCTGCTGCGGCTGCAGGCGCTGCAGAACGAGGTGGCCATCTTCCAACAGCACCTGGACCCGTTCGTGTTCGAGATCCGGTCGGCGCGCGAGCACGAGGTGCGCTCCAGCGTCTACCGACACTTCGCGCGCCTGCGGGCCGTGCAGGACCTGGGCGTGGCCATCTACGGGCTCGGCGAGCTCGCGCTCGAGCCAACCGACCGGCTGCTGGCGCCGCGCACCGACCGGAGAGTCTACCGCCGCGTGCGCCGCCGCGACGCCATGCACTTCCTGGACGCGGACCTCATCCCGCG
>JAADYB010000865.1:0-11950 GCA_023338075.1 Phytopythium litorale | reverse complement strand
TGATGCCGAGGACCCCTTGAACTCTGCGACTGAGACTTGATCGGATCCCAACACCGCAGACGACGCGAGCGACGCGAGCACTTCGTCGGCAGTTGGTCGTTTGCTTGGGTCTCGCTGGAGCATCCAGTTCACCAAGTCTCCCACCTTCTTGTCCCCAGAATGCTCGACCGTGAGCGGCAAGTACTCTCCGCGAGTGATCTTCCGCACGACCGCAGGGTACGACGGCGCTCTGAACGGTGGCTGGCCCGCAAGCACCTCGTATAGAAGACAACCAAGCGACCAGATGTCCGTCGGTGTGCCGTGAGGCTCGCTCTCAAGCAACTCCGGGCTCATGTACAGAGGCGAACCCACAACCGTCTGCGCGAGCGCCGCAGTGCTCGAGAGCGTCTTGCTAGAGCCAAAGTCACCGACAACGGCACGGAGATCGCCAGAGGCCGGTGCCGAGCGGAACAAGAGCACATTCTGCGGCTTCAGGTCGCGGTGCAGCACGTTGCGCTTATGGAGGAACGCGACACCCTCGACGACCTGAGTGAAGAGTTGCAGTGATAGCTTGCGGCGATGCTGGCGGCTCTCACCATCGATACCGTCTGCAGTGTCTAGACCGGCCAGCAGGAACCCCGCAAGGTCTCCAGCGTCTGCGAACTCGAGCACCAGCAGCAACAAGTTCGGGCTGTTTTCGTCGCGGAACGCGTCCAGAAGCGAGATGATGTGAGAGTGGCGCGGTAGTCGGCGCAGCACGGCCGCTTCTTCCAGGCACCCTCGCCTTGGAGTGTGGTGTTAGTGAGAGGCTAGGAGTATGTCGCCATTCAGAGAGCTCGCACCGCTCGATGGGCGAAAGGAGCTGCAAGTCTACTTCTTTGACGCAAACTCTGTCGCCATGGACCCGCCGTTGGCACAAGAACACCTTCGGCATCCAGGAAACGCACGGCCAGCAGGCGTCAACACACCCACCGCATCAACAACGTTCAGCCCAAGGACTTACGTCACCGAACGCGCCTCGACCGATGCGGTCCACGATCTCCAAATCACCACGCGACTTGAGCGGGATCAGCTCGGCTCCGTCGTGCTCCATTTCGCTTGGTGGATGCCCTGAAGACTGCCAAATACCGGACGACAGCGGCGACTGTATTTATAGGAGTCTCGTCATGTGTTCGATCTTCAACTTCACTTCTGAATTGATCAGATATTCGCTCGCTTGGGAAAACACTTGACGGTGCTCTCGAGAACCTTGAACGACACCTCCGTGAGCTCTGGTATCTCGTTGCACTCACCTGGGCAGTGCCGGAGGACGCTCAACTGTGCCCAAAGGAGGAGCGATCAGCACGAATCGCATCAAGCCTGTCACTGAACCGATTGGGATCTCACCGTGCCGTGGACGTCGCGCGAGTATCCACTGGCGAGCGGCGCGACCGTAAAGGAGACCGTCGCCATGTCGAGAAGCGCTGCGTTCTGTCAGTTGGCATCAGGTTGTATCCATGCACGATTGTTCGTCAAAACCTACAAGCTTATCGACATGTGAGCACCTCCACCACAAACCATGTCGATCGATTGGTTCGCTGCTGCCCCCTTCAGCTCCGTGTCGATGTGTGTGAGCGCGACGACGTTCACGGAGCCCTAGTCTCGCAAGGAGTCACCCGCCACAGATCTTTAGCACCACCACCACCAGCAGCAGCAAATACACGACCGCCAAGCTCACGTTGGCCTCGCGCGTGAGCGCCTTGCAGCACCGCAGCAAGTGCACGACTCGGAGCGGTCCGAAGCGCCACTTGAGCGCGCTCAGGTCGTCCAGGACGACCGACGCAGGCTCCTTCCCGCCCGTCGACTCGGCTGAGACGCTGCCGTGGATCTCGTCGAACAGCTCGGCCAGCGTCAGCGCCTCCAGCCGGTCCGGGTCCGAGAACAAGTCGAGCACGCGCAGCCGCCGCTGCTGCTCCAGCACGCGCAGGTTGACGCCCTGCCACCACGACGGCGTCTCAGAGGTCAGGAACACGACTACAGCTGCAACGACTGACTGGAAAGAGGTCGCACCAGCTTGCGCGCCACGGCGAAGTAGTGCTCCTTGGACTGCGCCACGTTCACGAGCACCACACGATGCCCTGCAGCCTCGTGTTAGTAGCCATATTGTCACTCAGTTGAGACCAACCCGGCGGACGCGTACCGGCCTTGGCGAGCAGCGAGAGGAAGTGATGGACTAGAAAGGCGCTGCCGACGTCCACATGGTCGCGCAGCAGCACCAGCTCGCCCCTCGGCGCCGCGTCCGCCGCCCACGACAAGCGCTCGCCCACCCGCATCAACGCCTCCATGATGGCAGTCGTCAATGCTGCTGAGGAAAAGTATGCATGGGTTTTTGGGTGTTTAAATGATAATACTAATACGTTTGCCAAATATGTATGAATGTTTCATGTCATTCAGTGAGCCACTTGGCAAGCCAGCATCGCGCATCATGGCGACGTCCACGGCGACCATGGCGTCCTCGTCGAGCGTGCTGGGGCGCGCCGTGCGCGGCGGATCCTACCTGTTCCTGCAGCGCGTGCTGACGTTCGCGCTCAACTCGCTGGTGTTGCGGCGGCTGCGGCTGAGCGTCACGGGGGCCGTCACGGTGCGGCTCGAGCTGGCGCTCGCCTCCGTCTTCCTGCTGCGCGACGGCTTCCGCCTCGCCTTCCTGCGCATGCCGTCGCTCGACGGCGACCACATCCGACAGGCACGCGGGCTGCAGGCTTCATCGCCAGTCGGTGGAGCGAGCGAAGCCTCCAGGAGCCGAGAGACAGAGCCAGCAGAGGCGCCGACGCTGCCGGAGCTCGTCCGGCCGCTCGTCAACGTCGCGTGGCTGTCGACGGCTGTGAGCTGGGCGATCGCGAGTGCCATCGCCTCGTTCTCGCTGCTGACTGCCGGCACCAGCGACCAGGAGAGCGAGCTGCGCGACTACCCGCTCGTGATGGCCATGTACTGCGCCGCGGCTATGGTGGAGGCTCTGGCCGAGCCCATGTATGTGCTGGCGCACTGCAGCGTGCTCGTGTCGTGGCAGGTGTCGGCGCAAGGAGCGGCCTTCCTCGTGCGCGGCCTGGTGCAGTATGCGTGCATCTTCGCGCTCGACCTGGGGCTGCTCGCGTACGGGCTAGCCGAGCTGAGCTACGCGCTGACGCTGCTGCTGGTCTTCGCCGGGCTCTTCTGGCGGCGCATGCGCAACGCTGACGCTCGCGACGCGTTCGCACTCGACAGCATGCGCCAGTTGCTGCCTCGAGCGCCGTCAAAAGAGACGGGGAGCTGGTTCCAGAGCGAGTTACTCGTGTTGCTCGTGCCCTTCAGTCTGCAGAGCGGAGTCAAGTACCTGCTCACAGAGGGCGACAAGTGGGTGCTGTCGGTGTTCGCCACCTTCCAGAACATGGGTGTGTACGGCATCGTCTTCCACCTCGGGTCGCTAGTGCCGCGCATGGTCTTCCTGCCGATCGAGGAGGCGACCAAGACGATCTTCAGCAAGCTGGCGTCGTCGTCCGAGTCACCGGAGGCGAGCAACGGCCGCGACCTGCTGCTGCTGCTGCTCAAGCTCATGCACCTCGTGGGACTCACGTTCTCGTGCTTCGGCTCCAATTACGCGCCGACGCTGGTGCTGCTGCTGTACGGCGTCGAGAAAGCGCGCTTGGGCGTGGGCGACGCTCTGGCCGTCTACTGCATCTACATCCACTTTCTGGGGCTCAACGGCGTCTGCGAAGCGGTGGTCCACGCTGTAGGCGACAAACAGCAGCTCATGCGCCTGAACAAGCTCATGGGCGGGTTCTTCGTCATCTACGCGCTCAGCGCGCTCGCGTTCATGCAGGTGCTCGCGCTCGGGACGGTCGGCATCATCCTCGCCAACTGCGTCAACATGGCATGCCGGATCATTTACTGCCTCCGTTTCCTGGCCAAGCGATTCCCCGGTGCGAGCACCAAGCGCGGCGCTAGTTCGTGGACATTTCTATGTGCGTCGCTCCCGGACCGCTCTGTCGTCGCGGCGTTCGTGAGTTCGTTCGTTGTGACGTCGGTCTCCAAGCACGTGTTGCTTTCGGAAAGTGAAGAGGACGGCGCATTCCGGTGGAGCGAGTCGTGGGCACGACATGCGATCCACATCGTGGTGGGTATGGTGTGTCTGGCACTTGTGGCTCTCACGCTGTTCGTCAAGGAGCGTCGCGAGCTGCTGAGCCAAATCGCGTTGCTGCGGCGCTCGCGCTCCGACACTCCAGCATCAAGTGACAAGAAGCAGCACAAAGAGTGATGCAAGCCAAGTCAAGAAGACGACTCGAGAGTGCACGACGAGACATAGATAGCTCTAACGGCTGGAGGAAGCGTCGTGAGAACCGTTCGAAAGGAAACCTTTGCAAGCGAGTGGCAGGCTTCCTTGGGGTCGATCAGCCTGCTTGCGACTCTCATGGATGGTCAGATGGAGCGGCGAAGGCACCGCGAGATGGCACTGGAGCTTGACGACGTCGACTCGGGAGGTATTGCGCCTCCGCAGTCAGCGCCAGCCGCACGTGGAATACAGGGGGATCAACTAATCCGACAGGAACTCGAGCGAGTGAGTAGTCTGGTGAACAAACTTGTCCTCGATAGCTTGCCACTAACTCTTGAATGCCGCGCAGATTCCGTCGTTGACGCCCTGGATGGATTTTGTTGCCCACGATGCATCGCTCTCGGAGGAGTCGAACGCGTGAGATGGTCTCCATCAATGCCGGTCGAGGTGATGTTGCCACACTGACGACTCAGTTGTTGTGGTCGTTGATACTGTCCCAACCTCGAAAGACAACTAGCGGCGCACGTGAGCGAGCAAGTAGTGCTGGAGCTCTCGCGCATCCTCGTTCGTCTAAAGCGCCAGCAGCGCGAGCGCGAAGCCGCAGGCGTGTTATCTCCGCGAGCAGCTCGCACCATGTTGGAAAGCCGCCTGGTTGTCGAAGCCAAACGCGGCGTCGATCTCGAGCGCATCGTCGCGAACGTATGCTTCTCCGCTGGGCAAACCGCTGCTCTGGCACGTGCTGATGGCCTGACGGACTGTGTGGTGCTTCTCCTAGACGTTGTCAGCTATGAAGACTGCCCAGCTGATGGCAGACCAAGCCAATAAAGTGCGGGCGTCGCCGTTGCGAGGACATGACAGTACCGACAGTGAGAACCGCGGCTCCCAGTCAGCCTCTCGCGCGTGGCGACGGGGGAGTATGGCCGTATCTGCCATGGCTCGCAAGCCAACGTCTCCACGACGGAAGGGGACTGGCACCAAAGACCAGGGCGTTGATGCGACCGCGCGGAGGAACAAACGCCCTGGGGCAGTCAACGCGAGCGAGCTCTCGGCTCCAAACCTGGACGACGACTCGGTGTTTGCGATGGGAGACGCAGCCGCTTCGAGCTTGTCCGAGTCGTCAGCACTGCTCTGTGTGCAGTTTCCACCACGAGACCCTCGCACACTGAGTGAGATGCTGGACGAGGACGAGGCGAACCGGAGAGCGAAGAGGGAAAGTCAGCAGAGTAAAGCGATGGGCGAAAGTGGCGGTAGCGGCAGCTTCGAGGACAACAACATCGATGAGGACGAGGCGACAGGCTTCTGGAGGCGAGCCGTGCCGGACAGCGCCGTGGAGGATGCGGCATCTCCTGTCTCGCGTCGAGAGCCTCCGTCGGACCGGGTACGTTACATCATGACGACGCGTCTCGGCGCACTGCCACCGACGAAGCGCATCTTGGACGAGTATCCGATCCCCAAGGAGATCCTGGACGCGCTCGAGCGGCACAGGCACTTCCACATCGACGAGTTCTCGCTTGAGACGTCGTTCGACCCGATCCGAGTCAGCAGCGACACAACGGACGGCATCAACATCAACAACAACAACAATGCGGTCTCTGTCGCTGCCGGATGGGAGTGCTACGTGCGCCGCTCGGTGCCTCTGGAGCGCAAGCCGGTGTCGTTCGTGCTGGCGTCGCTTGCTGTGGCCCCGGAGCGGCCGGTGCCGCCTCCGAGCGACATTTTCCACCAGCACGTGCTTGCCGCGGCCAGCAGCGAGGCAGCCATGCTGGCCGAGGTGCGGCAGCTCTACGACCACGTGCACGACGCGTACCGCGAGTTCCGCTCGACGCTCCACCGCAACTTGGATGTGCCCTACCTCGTGGACCTGGCCTTCCGCTCGTCGCTCAACTCGGCGTCCTTCTTCCTCGACGATGACGACGACCAACTCGGTGGCTCGGTCGTCCCAAACGAGGTGACGGTCAAGATCCCGCAGCACCTGCAAAAGCGAGCAGCAGCCTTCTCCTCCAATGCATCCAAGTGGCGCGTCGCGAAGAAGGGGGCGACGCGGATGAGCAACCGACGCGGAGCCATCGCGCTAAACGTCAAGAGCGAGGCTGCGACCGTCGTCCAGCGCAATGAGATGGTCAACAAGCTCACAACCTTCTCGGCGCACGAGGTGCGGCTGATGGAGCTGTGGCACAGCCACGACCCGGAGAACAGCAGCGGCAACAACGGAGCGGCTGCTGTCGGTGTGGAGGAGCCAGCTGCAGCACCACTGGACCCGATCCCGATGCCGCCGGTGCTGAGCGCGCGCTTCGAGGCCGTGTGGCGCGAGCTGCAGATGCCTGCGGAGGAGCGGCTGGACTTGGCCATCAAGTACTCGTCCTTGACGGGCTCCACTCGTCTGGCGGACGCCGTGACGCTGTGGGAGCTGAGCGCGACGCTCCTCCGCGAGCGAGAAGAGCTGCTGCGACTCGTTCGAGGCGCCGCGGCCCCTTCCCGCGTCGCCAAGTCTTCGGCCATGGTCGCGACGGAGATGGCAATGCTCCAGGACTTGACGGCGTCCTCGGTCGCGCTCAAGGAGGCGCTCGTGCTCACTTACGTCGAAGTCGGCGACTTTGTGCGTCTCCCTCTGCTGCAGCTTGTTGCCAACAATTAGCGCGACACCTGACTGACGCGAGCATGTCTGTGAGCAGGTGACGTATGGCGGCAACTTCTACCTCGCGAGGATGGAGTACGAGGCGACGGAGCTCAGGTATCCGATACTGCCGCGGTTCACGATCACAACGCCAGTCGGTCCGCCTGAACTCACGACTCACGTCGTGCTACTGCTGTCGGACAGAGACCTGGTGCTGCAGAGCATGGACGCCGCCAAGCGCCGATCCAATGAGGACGCGGCGCTGAGCGACGGCACCAAGATCGGCGCACAGACCACGAGCCGGCGCACGGCCTCGGACTGAGCACTCGATCGTCTGGAGCAGTTCAAACGCATGCATAGTATTTAAATGTCGGCGGCCGCCATCCCGAGGCGAGCGCCTATGCGTCGCTCGTCTTGGCCCGCTTCGCCTTCTTCTTGTCCTTCTTGCTCTTCTTCTTCTTGTCCTTCGTGACCACCGCGCCGTCCTCGCTCGTGTCGGCGCTCTCGACGCTCGTGCTGTCCGCCTCGGTCGTCGCCTCGGTCGTCGCCTCGGCCGTCGCCTCGGCCGTCGCCTTGGTCGCCAGTTTCCCGGCCACATGCAGCGCGTCGCGCTTGAGCTTCCCCTGACAGGAGCCGTAGGCGCGGCGGCCGAAGAGCTTGCCGCCCGTGGCCGCGAACAGTTCCTCGTCGGTCGGCACGCGGAACTTGCGGCTGCCTCCATCCTCGTCCTGCTCGTCGTCCGAGCGCTTGCGCTTGCGGTCCTTCTTGCTCTTCTTGCTCTTCTTCTTCTTCTTGCCGTCGTCGTCCGAGTCGGCGGCCACCTGGATCTTGTCGGCCAGCTTGTCGTAGACGTTGTACCACCACTGGTTCTTCTGCTCCTCGACGCCCACCTTCTCGGTGCCAACGCCCGCGAGCTCCTCGCGCTTCTTGACCTTGACGTGCGAGACGCGGCCCTGCTCCTGCTTGCCCAGGCCCTTGCCCGCCGACCAGCCCATCTTCTCCATCTGCCGCCGCGCGAACTCGGACACGCCCGCCGCCGCGCTCTCGTTCGCCATGCCGCCCAGCTTGTTCAGCATCTTCTTGCCCACCAGCGGCAGCGCCGCGGGCGCCGCGGAGCCCGCAGCCGTCGTCGCCATCGTCATCTCCCCGTCCGTCCACTCAAGTGATGGCGAATGGACCTCCTCGCGCTGTGGCCAATAGTTGTCAGATCCTGTCAAAACGCATGTTTTTGGACATATGCGTGATTATAGGTTACGTCCAACGCACCCCTAACCATTCGATAAAATAGCCAATCACCGAAGACCAAGATGTATCAGAAATATTTCTTTAGAAATATTTCTAAATCTGTTGAATTAACCAAATTAAACTCCGAAGTTGGGTGTTGCCAAGAGCGAGGACGCCGCAAGCCGAGGACGCCAAAGTGGAGCGGCCATGGCACCACAGCGCGTCCGACATGCAACAGTGTGCATCGTTGGGACAGCAGAGAGGCGCTCGACGCCACACATCTGCTGGAAGATCGCAAACTCGCACCGAGCGGTTCGCACACTCGGAGCTTGCGTTCAGACTAAAACCTTGCTATTTCATTAAACGTATAAAATCATATAGTACGAATAATGTAGCCTAAAGATATAATAAAAATCGTGCTGACGATATTCATTGATATGTCAAATATAATGTTGTGTCAATATGGTGATCCTTGAACCGACTTCCACGACGACATGGCGATCCAGATCCAGTCTGAACGCCGAGAGATAGACTCATCGATTCGCTGCTGACAGCTCTGGAAGGGATCATCTCCAGTGCATCCGCCAGGATTGTGAGCCTGCCTTCACGTATGGCGAAGTGCTCAGCACCTGTCGCTGGCACAACTGCGAGCGAGCGAGCCACATAACGCGTGTCCTTCCGTGGACTTCGCGCTCGACTTGGCTGCAACGTGTTGCATCCGGATAGAGAAGAGTGCGACGGCCACTGTTGCTCTCTCTCTCTCGGTGTAAAGCGCTCCGATCGCCACGACTCTGTCACGACCTTCGTCTCGCTGCGCAGTGTGCAACGAGCACAGTTGGACGCGACTTCTGGCTTTGCGCGAGCGATCGCCTTTCGACTGGCCGATCGAATAGGATATGATCTCCTCGCGCTGCCGCTCCGACCCGCGAATGAAAGCATCCGCTCCTCTTGCAAGTCGAGACGACGCTCGACGAGACTGTCCCCACGTTCTCGACGATGACTGCTGTCACCGAGCCTCTACTTCACTTCGCGCTGCGGTCATGGCTCATCTACCCATTCAGCGCGCCGTCCGTCCAATGCGCTTCAACTCTCCAATGCTTACTGCTGTACGCCATGCAGATGAGGCTGGCCTCGACCACAAGCGAGCGAGTTGAGATTGCCGCTCTCTCCCTCTCTCTCTCTCGTTCCGACCACAACCGCTCATCAGAGTTGCTGAACCATTCACGCCGACAGCGCCACAATCGAATTCTCGGCAAGGACCAAGATCAGCTCGATCGAAGAGCGCTTGGTCTTCTACTGTATCCGACGCCTTCAACTCGCTCGGCGATAATGTTGCTGCCAAGCCAACAGAAGATCGCGGAGCTCCCGCTGGTGGTCAGCCGTGTGCACACCGTCATGCACATGCTGCTCGTCGCGTTGCCTGCCGCGGTACTCTATGCGCTTCTCGGATCCGTCGGATACCCTCAATACCCGGGCAGAGGTCGACGAGCTCGCTCAACCTCTCGACCTCGCTCATTCACTGGGACCGACAGCCGCGACAAGGCACTTCCCCTTCCAGTCTCGTCACCGCGCCAGCTCCCGTCGACACTTCCGCTCCTCGGCAACATAATCGAGCTCGCAACGCAAGGGCCACGACTTCACGATTGGTTCGCAGAGCTTAGTGCGAACCACGAAGGCAGTCCGTTCGTGCTTCGCATGCCTGGGAAGCCGGACCTTGTCGTGGTCTCCTCGCCCTCCAGCTTCGAAGACATCCAGAAGGCACAGGCCGACAACTTCGCCAAGGGAGACAACTTCCACGATCAACTCACCGACTTCCTCGGGGACTCTCTCTTCATCGTCAACGGCGACAGCTGGAAGCGCCAGCGCAAAATCCTCGCCGCGCTCTTTAGCTCCCGCTCGCTGCGCTGTCACATGGCCCCGATCGTGCAAAAACACACCAAATCGCTGTTGCGAGTCGCGACTCAAGCCGCAAACTCGGGCGAACTGCTGAGCGTGTCCAAGATCATGCATCAGTTCACGCTCGGAACGTTCGCTGAGATCGGATTTGGCGTCGACATGCAGTGTCTTGCGTCCGCGGACAACCACGAGAAGACAGGAGCCAGCCGCGGGTTTGAGCGCGCATTTGATGAGGCACAACAGCTCGTCGCAGACAGATTTCGCATGCCGACAAGCTGGTGGAAGTTGCTGCGGTGGCTCAATATCGGTACGGAGCGTTGTCTCCGTCAGGCGCTAGACGTCGTGAACGCAGAGACTGCCCGGTTCATCTCGGAGTCGATGGAGCGTCGCAACAACCGCATTCAGAGTGGGCTGAACAACTCTGCCAACATCGCAACGAAGGACCTCATCTCGCTCATCATGGACGCCATTGCTGCGGAGAACACCGACGACTGCAACAGTGAGGCGATGAACGCTACGATGGTTCGCGACCTAGTCACCACGGCGCTCATGGCTGGCCGCGACACGACCGCCGACACGCTCAGCTGGTTCTTGCTCACACTGAGCGATCACTCACGTGTCCAGCGCGAGATCTGCTCCGAGTTGCTGGCTCAGATTCCGCAGCTCGCAAGCGACCTAGAGTATGTTCCGAGCGTCGAGGACGTTCAGGCTTTGCCATACCTTGAAGCAGCGATCCGTGAGGTCATGCGACTGTACCCAGCAGGGCCATTCACAGTCAAGCACTGCGTTCGCGACACTGTGCTCCGTGACGGCACTTTGATCAGCGCCGGAACGGATGTCGGGCTCTCGGTCTATGCCATGGGCCGCCTTCACAACGTATGGGGCCACGACGCATCAGACTTCCGGCCTGAGCGATTTCTCGACGAACAAGTGGGAGGCGGCACGCAGCGATGGAAACTGCGTCAGATGTCTCCTTTCCAGTTCAGCGCCTTCAGTGCGGGTGCTCGACAGTGCGTGGGTCGACGACTGGCCATGCTTGAGATGAAGGTGGCGCTCTCAGCACTGCTCGCTCGCGTCCGATTCGAGGCGGTGACTCCGAGGACAGCGATGGAGCAGACGTACACGCCAGGTATCACACTCCCGATGAAGACACCACTGCAAATGAAGGTATACTTGAACCCATAACTAAATGATCGACGTCGTGATCGAACTTGGCAACACCTTCAATTTGAACAGCAGTTTCGACACAGTACATTCTCAACTCAACTCTGCTCGAGCACACTGATGAATCAAGCCTCCGCTCGCTGTCTTTCACAGGCGTATAACGCGCATCAGCAACGGGTTCCTCATGGACAACGTCACGCTTGGCTTGTACGTCACCTCGAGACCCGGCAGCTCGTCCAAGTGGAAGCGAGCGACCACCGTCGAGATCAGGATCTTCATCTGCAGCATCGCCAGATCACGACCGACACACAGCCGCGGACCGGCGTGGAACGCGAGGAACTTGGACGCCAGCTGCGTGCCCAGCTTCTTCACGCCATTCGCCAACTCGGATTGATCCAGGAACCGCTCCGGCTTGAACTCGAGCGCGTCCTCACCCCAGATGCGCGTCTGACGTCCCATAGCGTACAGCGGCAGACCCACCATCCAGTCCTTCCCAATGAACGTGCCGTCGTCCAGCACCGTGTCCTCGAAGCAGTGACGGATCATGTATGCAACAGGAGGGTACAGGCGCAGCAGCTCGCGGATGGACGCCTCCAAGTACGGGAGCTTGGCCACATCGTCCATGGCCGGCACGAACTCTGCATCGCTGAACAGCTGCGGGATGCGCTCGCGCAACTCGGATCGGATCTCCTGCTCCACTCGCGGGTGTCCGCTCAGCATGTGGAAGAACCAGCTCATGGTGTCGGCGGTGGTGTCTCGACCGGCAACGAGTGCCGTCACGACCATGT